>JAQBSW010007145.1:0-43001 GCA_029291075.1 Eudiplozoon nipponicum
TGCAGAAATAAGCATAGTTAGGTCAGATATGGTGGAAGCAGATTGCCCTATATTTGATTATCGACAATGGGCCGCCAATAGTAGTCCAATGAGAGCTATGGGGATGAAAGAATTGTCGATAACTTTGGAACAGAAATCTTCCTTTAAGTGAAATTTTCTGGTAGACGATTTCAAGGACCAAATCATTGGGATGGATTTCTTGACTAATTTCAAGCTGACACGAGATCCTGAAACTAGGACTATCGAAGATGTTCTGGAGGTGTTGACACACATTGAGTCTAATAATTCAGCGGTTAGAACAGTCCTTTTACCCCATCCCATCGTCGCAAGTGATTTTGCCAATATCATCGAGAAACACCTTGCAGTATTTCAACCTTTTAGTGTCAAGCGAAATGGTTTGAAATCAGGAGTAGAGCACTAAATATATTTTGTGGCTCCGATGCCTTGTTCACCAAAGACCCACCATTGGCACAACATAAGCAACAAATTACTGTCTGACTTTCACAAATTGCGCGACGAGGGAATTTGTAGAAGTTCGAATTCGAATTTTGCTTCCTCAATAGTCATCAACATCATGCCCAGCCATACAAAAGCCAAAAGTGATTAATGTTTCATTGCCATATAACCATACGAAGCGAAAAGAATGTACAAATAAAAGAAATAATAATTTAGACACAAATTATTAGTAAGATTTACGAGAAAGAAAGAGAGAGAAAGAAAGAATACCTAGTTACTATGATTATATTTATCAGGATAACTCACAGAAATGAGGCAAACTAAATCTCTCCACAACACCATTATGGCCAAGTGAGCATTAGGGCAAGACGACATCAACAAAACAGCTTCATTGCGACTTTCCATGTATAACGTCATAAACAAACCAAGCCTCGCAGCTAACTTTGCCCTACTAAGAAAAAAAATTTAGGAAGATGGTCACCACTGAGCTGGATATCGCTAAGGATATCTAATCAAGAACTATGATGCTCACGTGGACCCCATCCTGGCAGCAGAGTAGGTCTACCTATAATACCCAATTTGTCTATAAGTGTCTTCAATTGTTTATGCCATGTCAAAATCTGTCCACCTAGTTTCTTACGCATATCTGGTGATGGATGAGAGAACAGGGCTCTATTGGGCAATCGAATAGAGGGCATACGCAAAACGTAATCGAGCCAACGATGTTATTAATAAAGAGACTCAAGAGAAAAAGTCGAGTGTAGGACCAGAAAAGGAAATCTTCGAAGAGGCATTACCTGGATACAGACCGTCAAATAGACTCATCATCATAATCATCATCATCGTCATGTTCAGTCATACGAAAGTCAAAAGTGACTAATGTTTCACTGCCATATAACCATGAGTGAAAAAAGTATATGTGAATTAAGACGAATTATTAGTGAGATTTACGAGAGAGAGGTAGAGGCAGAAAGAGAAGGAAAACCTTGCTACTATGAGTAAATTTATCAGGATAACTCACAAAATTGAGGTCAACTAAACCTCTCCACAACACCATTATGGCCAAGGCGACAACAGCAATACAGCTTCCTTGCGGATTTCACTGTATCACGTCATAAACAAACCATACCTCGCATCTAACTTTGTCCTACAAAGAAAAGAAAGTTACGAAGATGATTCTACTAGACATTTGCAACAAGATCGCCACTGAGCTCGATTCGATGCCATATCGCTAAGGGTTACTAACCAAGAACTATGATGCGCACGAGGACCCCATCCTGACAGACGAGTGGGTCCTATACTACCCAATTTGGATGTAAGTGACTTCAATTGTTTCTGCCATGTCAAAATCTGCCCACCTGGTTTCTTACGCCAATTTGGTGCTGGATAAGAGAACAGAGATCTATTGGGCAATCGAAATGAGGGCATACGCAAAACGTGACCGAGCCAACGAAGTTGATGGAGCCTTATTTGTTTTTCTAACGAGGAACACTTATTGTCAGATCCAAAAATGCGTCTACGGATGTCAACGTTATTTATTCGTTGTTAGTAACCAAAATGTGCTATTCTGCTCAAACTCGCTTTTCTCCATAAATAACAAAAATTCGAGAAAGCTACTCTAGCTTTCGCGATTCTCATTCTCACCTCGCCCAACATATTGCCTAAGTTATTGATAGATGTCCTGAGATATGTAAACCTGTCAACTATGTCTAGATATTCACTCTGCAGTTACAGCGTTGGAGTGACTGGTGGGTGACCTTTAAAAGTATCTTACATTTAAATTGTGCGAATTTCATACCGAGAGACGGAACAACGTCTGCTAATCTATTCAAGGTGGCCTGGGCAGCATCTCGATTGTCAAATAATAGTACGATATCGTCTGCATAGTCAAGATCGACTAGCTTACCGCCCGAAAGAACTTCAATACCTGTATCCTGAATGTGTGGAAGAGTGTTGTTCATAATAGCATCAATTACAAAATTAAACAAGAAAGGGGAAAGTGGACAACCCTGGCGAACACCGCTGCCGGTTATAAAGATGTGCGTTAATTCGCTGTAGACATTAACACGACCAGAAGTATTTGTGTAGAGAATGCGTATAATATTATTAAATTTTGTGGACACAACTTTTTGACAAAATATGGAATAAAACATTGCGATCCACGGAGTCAAATTCATCCTTGACGTCTATAAAGACGGCTATTGGGGGACCGTGATATAAATGTCTCTTTTCAAGAACTTGCTTTAAAGTAAAAATGTTATCTACAAAACCTCGTCCTGAGCGGAATCCGGCCTGTTCTGCTCTAGTGTGTGATTCACATAAAGCGCTACTACGACGTAGGATAATCGAAGCAAATAACCTAGACACGACTGAATTCAAGCTTATACCACGATAGATATGACACGAATTTTGATTGCCTTTTTGAAGATAGAAATGACGGTCGACCAATCAAGTGATACGGTTTCATATTCCATATAGTACAAAAACGTTTGGTCAAAACTTCCAAAATTATATCGCTACCATCCTTAAATAATCCCGAAAGCAAATCATCGAGGCTTATGACTTTGCATTGTGCATAGAGGAACTTATCTTGAACTAAAGTATATTCGGATTTTCGTCATCGAGACCAGTTAGCTTAGACTTTAGAATATCTTCATATTTTTTGTCGGAAGGACGGTTGTTCGGGTTTGCCTACATCTATTTCGGGTTTACTCTTATTCATTTTCACGGAAAATTTTAGTGTGAATCTACAACGGATAAGGGCATGGCCCGAGTTGACATTAGTGTTCCAAAAAAACGACAATTCTGGATGCAACAACGCCATCTATATCTAATTGCTACATGATTTATTGGAGTTCACCGTTGTCCGGGTGCTGGATGATGCAATGTAGCGCAACGCCTAACACTACGTCTGAAGTTTTTACTACTTAAATTTAATCTATGTTCTGCGCAGACATCCAAAAGCCGTTCACTATTATCGTTGCGCGCCGAGCTTAAAATTTATCTTTCACCTAAATGACATTATGCGTTATTTAAGAGCCTAACTTGAGCATTCATGTCACCCACACCCAAGAATATATTTTAACTTTGTGCTGTACTTACTAATGAGCTTAGTTTGGAGTTAAAAGCATCAATGCTTTCGTCTGTGCTGCAATCGGTAAGAGCTTATCAGATACAACAAAAAGACAAAGTTGATTATGGTTATTTTTATTGACTTTAGAAGATGTATTTTAACTTGCAGCACACGGTCAAATATTTAAAGAGATCCATTCAATTAAGCAAGCTTCAGCTCGTGTATTAAGGACAATACTAAAGCCTCATTTATCAGCATGAGATAACTCTGTGGAACCAGATGTTTAAAGCCAATAACGCGTAGATAGGGATGGTGCAACCAGTTCTGTAATGCATGTAAGATCCTGTATTCTGGTTTCAGATACGCAACATATGTCGATTTCTAACTTATCCACCGTATGTGTAAAAGCTTCTTGTTATCCAAGTTGGTTTGAATGTTGGCATATTAAATGCGCCTATGTTAAAAACTAACCTACATTTAATGAATGACCATCAACTTAAACTATTTTAGATATTTGGCAACCTGATATTAGGCTTAGTGATATGATCTACACTAGTCAAATTTATAGTATCTAACTGCGCGTTTCTTGTTAAATTGAGAAGAGGAAGGAAAAGGAACGGAAACAGAATCGGAGATACAGTTCGAAATAAAGTTGCATGGAATAGCCCGGGCCAAATGTTCTAGAAAGCTACACCTGCTTTCGTGTTTCTCATTCTCACTTCGTCAGACATATTGCCTCGGCTATTGATAGAGCTCCCAAGATATGTAAACTTGTCACCTATTTGTAGATAGTGGTAGTTCCCAAACCTGAATCGAGACAATGGAGGGTTTGTGGGAATAAGAGAGTTTTTCTGAGTTATTGAGTTGCGTAGTTTACTTTAATGCATGGTTCTATCTGAATACTCTTTTCTAATAAATTATTAAAATTTGCATCTATCTATCGTTCTTAATACACGTTATTGGGAAGGATATCAAATTTGCTTCAATTAGTAAGTGAATAACTTTATTTTCAAGGTCACCACCATGTCGTTCTATCATCTATGGATATCAATATTTTGAGCATTACCTTGTATTATAATTTATATATTACAAAATCTTATTCATCTTACGTACTTTGTGTCATATACAGAGCAATTAGCAAGTGGACTTAAGGAATGTAGTTTAAAAGATAGTTAAGTGGAACTGAAGTATTCCAAATTAGATGATCATACCGCATATATGGATTATCCGGACCTGGTATCTCAGAGAGTCTCTTATGGTAGTGACCAAAGGGATATGAGGTTTATTCGACTTTAGATCTCCAGAGAGCTTACTATTAGATACCAATGGAGGAAATTTCTATACCATTCAACGCAGTCAGATTTCCATTAGGGGATCGCATGAATATTTTGAATGCCTATTGAGTTGAAGAATGCCAGTCAGACATTCCAGCGTTTGGCTAAATAAGTCTTACAGAGTGTCCATTTTGCGAGTGTGTACATAGACGACATAATAATTTTCAGTCGATTGCATGATAAAGATTTTAAGCATTTGGAACAGGTTTTGACCAGGTTGGAACTATATGGATTAGTGATCAAACCCATTAAGAGAAAATTTGGATGCTTTCAGATAAATATTTTAGACATATACTTTCCAAAGACAGAATTAAACCTTTGGAAGGTAAAATCCAAGCCATAAAGGATGTAATGGAGCCCCACACTTTGCGCCAGTTGCGAAGGTTCTTGTGTATGATCAGTTATTATCGACGGTTCATTCCAGGTCTAGCCGGAATTTTAGGATCGGTAACACGCCACCTCACACGTGAGTAGAGCACGATCAAGAAGTCTTGGCCTATCATTTTAAATCAGGAAGACTGAGAAAAATTCTATAGGGCTAAGGAAATGCTAAGTGACATAACTACTCTAACACCCGTAGATTGGGAGAAGCCATTTGAGCTAATCACATATGCATCAGATGTTGCAATATGGGCAGTACTTCAGCAAAGAGACAAGGATATAGTAAGATCAATTGGGTTTTATAGCCGAAAGCTTCATGATAGAGAAAAGCGGTATGATACTTTTGGTAAAGAGCTTCTTGGTGTGTATGCATGTATTGCATACTAGCGCATACAATCCACGAGCGAATGGGATGGTAGAAAGGCTGCATCGTGAACTAAATGCTACGTTGATGTGTACAAGTGGAACAAGCTAGGTACACGATCTTCTCATATTATTGCTTGCCATGCGCAACAGATATTGGCCACAATTAGAAACTTCAATAGCGTAATTGGTGTAAAGTCCATCCCCTCCTCAACGTGGTACGACGGTGTCAACCATGTCTCGATGGCCGATCGTACATGGGCTAACGGGGCTATGGCGGTGGTGTCACCAGGGCGTGGTGGATTTCCGACCGGCAATCGGATCTCCTATAAAATACCACATAAGCCCGACGACGGCACCATGACTCGGCGTGTGTTCCCCGCCACAAAAGGGTTCAACAGCCACAGGATTACATGGACTCCTGGACAGTACCCCGTACTTCCGAATGGCGAATGAGCTCTCAACAGCCACCGGCAACCATGCAACTTACTGCTGCCTTGCAGACTGCGCTTGGATGTGCAAAGGCTAGAGGTGCGTCCTCGATCAAAAAGCCGAGTGGTGAGGGGACACCACTTGTACCAAATTCCCAAGAAACTCCATGAAAATGGAGCCGGCTTATCCTCCAAAAGGAGTCAGCCGCAGTAAACTGTAAACTGTAAACTGTATGAAGAATGATTAAGGTTGTCTGGAGTTCTCCTAACAATCACTCCAAATAGTCTTGATTTGGCTTCCAGCTATATAGATTGGTTTGTAGGAGCACTTAGAGAAAAGATGTGTCGCTTAGCTCCGACAAGGACTAGAAAAGTAAAAACCAAATACTATGTGTCCTCCGATCTAAGATCGGCCTCGCATGCATATGTAACTAATAAAAATAGGAAGAACTGCCTGACTCTATTTTACAAAAGACCGTATAAGGTCAAGAGGATGGCAGAAAGAATTCCGTCATAGAAGTAAATGGCCAGGAAGATTGTGTTACTTTGGATCTATGCATTGCCAAGTTTATCTGGATTGATGATAAGACTGTAGGACCATCGTTCCATGAACGTGTCTGATGTGTACAATCCGATTATACAGGCACAAAAATCGAAACAGCAACTTTCACAAGATAAATTTCTGACTGCATCGACATCAGTTTCAACCAAGCTACAAGATCATTACGTTCTATCAGCGTCAGACGAACTAGCAGTGCCAGTGACAAATGAAAAATGCGTAACGTCGACGACAGAGGCACCAGTATGCACAACTCACTCAGAAAGAGTTCACCGTTAGCCGAAGAATAAAGATTACGCCTGTTGTTAAACGCTTTTTTGAGAAGGTGTTGTATGTAAAAGAAGATATTTCCTCCGACAAAAATTAAAGTAACAATTATTGATAAAATTAAACCACCGTGGCTGATTGTAACGAATATTCTTAAAAAAGAAAATATTAGTTTAATTTCTAGAACATTCTTTGTTTAAATACTTTGCAGTATATATAATTTTGAATTTCATGCAATTCGGGTTTTCTGTATTCTGTGACTGTCTGGCGTAATTTTTTCTAGCAAGCTTCATTTTCCATTATATTTCTCAGCTCGGTTTTACAAATTTTGATCTTCACAATATAAGCCTTCAAAACGAGTTTGCGTTTTTATTTGTGCATATTGGGATCTTTCAGCAACAGGTAATTTAAAAATTTAGTTTTGCGCCTCTAATCATTTTTCAGGTTATATACTCGGGTGCAGTGATGCGTACAAAATACATAGTCCTTCGCCTATTACAAGATTAATTAAATATATCTTAAAGTGTGGTTAACATGAAGGCTAATCATAAATTTGTAGATACTTATAATTTAGTTCAAGGTATTGTAGGCATTAACTTAACAGATATGGAAGAGAAAAGTATCTTATCAGAATTCTATAGGAACACTAAGACTGAATCTATGAGGCTCTCATTAGCTAAAAAGGCTGGAGCCTCTACAAAATGTGGCGACCGCGCCAGTCCAAAAGTTATAAATCTACCACCATGGGCTGGTGCCTGTATACAACTCAAACTTGATATACTTCTTTGAGAATATATTTTGATCACAAGAAATGTACAATTGAACAACATCCACTCAAACAAACCATCAACAATTTTAATTTAAAGTTTAACAGAATAAAGCTGTCGTACTTCTGATAGAAATTTATTGATCACACACTTATTGCACAAAACGTGAAATAAAATAACACTGGTTCAAACAAAGCATTGTGGAGGGAAATATCTTCCTCTACAGCATAAAAAGGCTTTCAATTAGTATTAAACTTGTGCGGAAGACGCTTCTGGAGCACAAAATTATATATACATATATATATATATATATATATATATATATATGTATAAAGTGAATCTTTTATGATTATGATTATTATTATTAAAAAACTAAAAACGTAAAACTATAAAAGCTAATAAAGTGAAAGAAACAATTTTGTCTTCACTATAACTATGCAATTTTTCAGTATGCCAGAATAGTGAATTTTCAAGCACTAAGAGAATGATCTTAGGCGCAGACTAGATAAAAAACATGTGTGAAGGAAGATATTTCCTTTGACAAAATGAAAGTGACAATAATTGATTAATTTAAACCACCTTGGCTGATTAAAACGAATTTTATTTAAAAAGAAATTATTTGTTCATTTTTCAGAATTTTCTTTGTTCAAATACTTGACTGTAAAAATTCTTTGAATTGCGCGCAATTTCAGTTTCCGGTTATCTGTACGTGATTGGTTTTAACTTGCTCGGCCTGCTGCAATTACTTCATTTCCTCTTTTTTACGTTTAATCGATCTCCACAATATATTCCTGCTGACACTGTCTTACTTTCTTACTTTCGTACATATTGGGACGTTCTGGAACAGGTAATTTAATAATTTTGTTTCTCACGTCTATTTCTTTCCAGATTATTTTTTCGAGTGTTTTGTAACGTGAAAGGTTTTACATTCCGACTGCCTAGCATTAACTATCAAATTAATCATTAAGTACGAGCGACATGGAAGCTAATCTTAAGTTTGAGGACACTAGCAAGTTAGCTCAAGATATGGCAGGTATGAATTTAACAGATATGAATGAAAGTACAAGCTTATCAGATTCTATTATACAATTAAAGACTGATCACGATCTGCCATCTATGGGGTTCTCAGATAACAATATTTATAGAGCCTCTACAAAATTTGTCGACCGCACCAGTTCAAGAATATTCAGTCTGCCGCAATATAAATCTCAAAAACACTCAAGTTGTGTCAGAGATGGCCAAATGATATTTAGCGCTTGTAATACCGTAAACCCTATGGAGAAATTTGTTGCGTCATGGATGGCATTGCCTGAGAATTTCCGAAACGCCTTGGAAAATTTCAGAGACAGAACTGTGAAAGAAATACCGTACTATGCATTTGAGTTATTAATGGCCGAAATTCAACAGAGGTATCAGCCTGGAAGATCGGCACAAATGTGCGAATTATTACAGTTAGAAAAGATGGGGCGTCAACTAGCATCAGAGTTTTACGAACGCCTTTCAACGAAAGCTTCCAGGTTAAAGATATCCAGAAATGTGGTAAATTCTATTTTTACAGCTGAGCTATCATCTAGGCTTAGAACGACATTAGAAGTATTTGATAAAATTAGCATTTATTGGCCAACTAAACTCAGAGAGCTAGACGGAGTGTATAAACAGCAGGAACCACAAGTACATGCTGTAACAGCAGATACTGTCATGGTGCAGCCAGTTAGGGCAGATACCGAAATCGACCTGACGATACAAGAAACCTTACGTTACTTATGTAGAGAAGTTGCTAGTATACGTTGAGATATTTCGTAACTTCAGAGTCAGGAAAGATATACTAGACGTCGAGGGAGTCAATCGCGTCAACGCTTCGATGGGCCACGCGGATGGTGTAAGGTACATTGCAAATACGGACGAAGTGCAAAGTGCCAACGTGAGAATTGTATATACCCGCGGTTAGGTGGACCCAGATCGAAAGGAAGCGCTAAGCCGGTAGAGAGAAATCCATCACCAGGAAAAGGATAAATCCCCCGCTAGTAGGAACCGTAAGGGGGTTCCATTTCAAAGGCTCCCAGATATGCCTTTAAAAGGCAAACTTAAGGCAAAAGTTAAAAATGCGACAAGGCCAAATAGCACCGATACATAGGGCAACAGAGTCAGATTCTTACTAAGTGGAGATCTGGAAAAAATTGCCGGATTATCCAGCAACAAATTCATTATTAAAGATGAATTATATGGACTGGAATTTCTCATCGATACGGGTGCTGAGGTAAGTATAGTTAGGTCAGACGTGGTGGAAGCAGATTGCCCCATATTTGATTATCAACTATGGGCCGCAAATGGTAGTCCGATAGGAGTTAAAGGGATGAAAGAAATGTCGGTGACATTAGGCCAGAAATCTTCTTTTACATGGAATTTTCTCGTAGCCGATGGAAAGGACCATATTATTGGGATGGATTTCTTGACAAATTTCACACTGACATTAGATCCCAAAGCTTGGACTGTCGCAGAAGGCGTAGGGGTGTTTACACTTACTGAGTCTAACACATCGGCAGTTAGAACAGCTCTTTTACCCCGTCTAACGTTCGCACATGACTTTGCCGATATCATCGAGAAGCACCTAGCAGTGTTTCAGCCTTTCAGTGCCAAAAGGACAGGATTGAAGACAGGAGTAGAACACCAAATAGAATTGGTGACTTCGTTGCCTTGTTCACCAAAGGCTCAACCATTGGCACAACACAAGCAACAAGTTGCTGTGTCCGAATTTCACCAATTGCGCAAAGAGGGGATTCGTAGAAGGTCAAATTCCAATTTTGCTTCCCCAATAATGGTAGTTCCCAAACCTGAACCGGGAAATCGGAGGGTGTTTGGAAATTGTCGTCAAATAAACTCAGTGACGAAGGTTGATTCTTATCCTCTCCCTAGCCTGAGTACTCTGCTCCGAGACATAATGGGATATGAGATTTATTCAACTTTATATCTCCAGAAAGCGTACTATCAGAAACCGATGGAGAAAAGTTCGATACCACTCACCACAGTCAGATTTCCAGGAGGGGGATCGCATGAATTTCTTCGAATGCCTTTTGGTTTGAAAAATGCCAGTCAGACATTCCAGCGTTTGGCTGAAGAAATCGTTCAGAATTGTCCATTTGCGAGGGTGTACATAGACGAAATTATAAATTTAAGTCATTCACGGTGTGAACATCGTAAGCATTTGGAAATGGTTTTGGCCAGGCTGGAAAAATATGGATTAATGGTAAACCTAATAAGAGTAGCATCGTATGCTCTTCAGTTAAGTATCTTGGTAAAATACTTTCCAAAGACGGAATTAAACCGTTGGAAGATAAAATCCAAGCTATTAAGGACGTAATGGGTCCCGAACCGTGCGCCAGTTGCGTAGGTTCTTGGGCATGATCAGCTATTACCGTCGATTCATTTCAGGTCTAGCCGGAATAATAAGATTGTTGACACGCCATTTCACTCAGGAAAGGATCACGATCAAGAAGTCTTGGCCTATAAACTTGAGTCCAGAAGACCGATAAAATTTCCAGAAGGCCAAGGAAATGCTAAGTGACATAACCACACTAGCACCTGTAAATTGGGAGAAACCATTCGAGCTAATCACAGACGCCTCAGATGTTGCAATGGACACAGTGCTACAGCAAGGAGATCAGGACATAGTAAGACCGATTGGGTTTTATAGCCGTTAGCTTAATGATCAAGAAAAACGTCATGATACATTTTGTAAAGAGCTTCTAGTAGTGTATGCCGCAGTGCAACATTTTGAGCATTTCTTAGACGATCATAAATTTAAGTTATTTACCGATCATAAGCCGTTGAACAGTATACTTGGTAAAACAGCGAGGCTTAATTACTCTCGTAGAGTAAATTCCCAAATAACCCGGTTATCAGAGTTCGATTTCACTGTGTCTCATTTTGCTGATAAAGAGAATGTGGTAGCCGATGCACTTAGCAGACCTAATGAAGCCGATGTCGAGCTGAAATTTCAAGGTCCGTTGAAGACTAGATGATTCTATGAATGATTTAGTCAGTCAAATCGAGGAAGCGCAAGGATTGGATCCCTTTACGTTAGCGTTGTCCAAAAGACCAGGTTATGTCGTAAGCTCCTGAGTGGCAAGTGGTTGTTATGCGAAACGTCCAGAAGTCAACCACGACCATATGTGCCGTTGGAGTTCCGGGCCAAAATTATTCAAGTATTACACGACATGAGACATCCATTCATAAAAGCCATCATTCGATTAATAAATTACAGATAAGTATGGCCGTACATGTCTATACAAATACGAGTATGGGTAAGAGCCTTTGTCAATTGTCAAACGTGTAAGGTGTGGAGACATACCAGAACCCAGATACAAAATATTGGAATACCAATTGAACGATTCAGACATGTCCATATAGACATTATCGAAATGCCT
This sequence comes from Eudiplozoon nipponicum, assembly GCA_029291075.1. Lineage (NCBI taxonomy): Eukaryota > Metazoa > Platyhelminthes > Monogenea > Mazocraeidea > Diplozoidae > Eudiplozoon > Eudiplozoon nipponicum. Next base: position 12,056 of record JAQBSW010007145.1, read on the forward strand.
GAGGTTAATGGCCACAAATATTTGCTAACTATGATAGATCGATTTAGTCACCAATTCGAAGTGGCGATTTTAAAAGATATGACAGCGCCAGAAGACTTGTTCGCGGTTCTACATAATTGGATATCGCGTTATGGTGTCCCGGAAAAGGTCACTAGTGATCGCGGTACTAAATTTATGTCAGAGATTTTCGAAAGATCTCTCAACATCATGGGAAGGACTGTATTGCATACTAGCGCGACAACCCACGAGCAAATGAGATGGTAGAAAGGCTGCATCGTGAACTGAAATCTGCCTTAAGATGTACTAGTGGAACCAGCTGGAAACACGATCTCCCTATAGTACTACTCGCCATGCGCAACAGATATAGGGCACAATTAGGTACTTCAATAGCAGAATTAGTTTACGGAAAATCATTAAGGTTGCCTGGAGATCTTCTAATATAAACTCCAAGTAGTCTTGATTGAACTTATAGTTATGTAGATTGGTTTGTGGGAGCATTTAGAGATAAGATGTGTCGTTTCGCTCCGACCAAAACTAGAAAGCAAAAACCAGGTGCTATGTGTCCTCTGATCTAAAATCGGCTTCGCATGTGTATGTAACTAATTAAAATAGGAAGAATTGCTTGACACCATTTTACAAAAGACCATATGATATCAAAAGAGTGACTGACAAAAATGTCATCATAGAGGTAAATGGCATTGAGGACTGTGTTACGTGGGATCGTTGCGTCCCCCAGTTTATCTGGTTAGATGATAGGACTGAATTATCAGATGAGTTGAATGACCATCGTTCCATGGACGAATCTGATGTGTGCAATCCCAACATACAGGGACATAACAAAATGCAGAACTTAAAACACACGTTTTCAAATATATCAAAATCTTATTCTACTGCATTACAACGTAAAAATTGTCTGGCAATACCAGATGAAACAGAATAACCAGTGACAACCGTACAGGGCGCGATGAAGACTTCAGTGGCGCCATTATGTACAATACGTTCTGGAAGAGTACAAAGTCAGCCAAAGAATGATGATTACGTCTACTATTAGCCGTCTTTTTTTAGAAGGTGGTGTATGTGGAGGAAGATATTTCCTCCTACAAAATTAAAGTGACAATAATTGATAAATTTATATCACCTTGGCTGATTGAAACGAATTTTATTTCAAAAGAAATTATTCGTTCATTTTCCAGAATTTTCTTTGTTCAAATACCTGACTGTAAAAATTCTTTGAATTGTGCGCAATTTCAGTTTTCGGTTATCTGTGTGGAGGAAGATAAATCCTCCGCCAAATGTAAAAAAACATTAACTGATAAATTTAAACCACCATGGCTGATTGTAACGAATTATATTTCAAAAGAATTTTTTCGTTTTATTTTCCAGACCATTCTTTGTTTAAATACTTGACTTTGAATTATGCGCAATTTTTCAGCTTTCGAGTGTCTCGCACCTCGACTGGTTATATCATCTTTTGGTCTGGTGCAATTTTAACATTTTTTCTCTAGTAAAACGGATACATATTAACAATACATTTCTCCTATAGCTATCTTATATTCTGTTATTGAAGCACACAGAGAAGGGACGTTCTGGAAAAGGTAATTTGATAATTCTGTTGTTCACGTATATCTCCTTCCAGATTATTTGTTCGGGATTTTTAGCGGTGCAACTTTCGCATTCCGATAGCCTAACATTAAGTGTCGATTTAATTATTAAACTAACCAGACATGAAGCACGATATTAAATTTGAGGACACAAGTAGGTTAGTGCAGGATATTGCGGATTTAAATCTAGCAGATGCGAATGGAAATATAAGCATATCAGACTCTACTGTAAATTTTAGGACTTCAAGCGATCTGGCATCTATGGGGTTCTCAGACACGAATAGGTTAGGAGCCTCTACAAAATTTGGCGACCGCGCCAATCCAAGAATTTTAAGTCTACCGCAGTACAAATATGAAAAACATTCAAGTTGGTTCGGAGATGCCCAAATGATATTTAGTGCTTATAATATTTTAAATCCAATGGAAAAATTTGTTGCAGCATGGATGGCATTGCCTGAAAATTTCCGAAATGCCTTGGAAAATTTCAGAGACAGAACTGTGGAACAAAAGCCGTACAATGCATTTGAGTTATTAATGGCTGAAATTCAACAGAGATATCAGCCTGGAAGATCGGCGCAAATGTGCGAACTATTACGCTTAGAAAAAATGGGGCGTCAATTACCGTCCGAATTTTAGAACGCCTTTGAACAAAAGCTTCCAGGTTGAATATATCCAGAGATGTAGTCAACTCCATTTTCACAGCTGAGCTACCAATTAGGCTTAGAACCACATTGGAAGTATTTGACACTATGAGCATTGATTGGCCAACAAAACTCAGAGGGTTAGACGGCGTGTATAAACAGCAGGAACCAAAAGTACATGCTGTAATAGCAGATTCTGTCACGATGTAGCCAGTCAGGGCAGATGCCGAAAACAACCTGACTATACAAGAAACCTTGCGTTTCTTATGTAGAGAAGTTGCTAGTTTACGTAGTGACATTGCACAACTTCAGAGTCAGGATACGTACACTAGACGACGAGGGAGTCACGCGCGTCAACGCTTCGAAGGGCCACGCGGATGGTGTAAGGCACATTGCGAGTACGGACGCAGTGCGAAGTGCCAAGGTGAGAATTGTATATACCCGCGATTAGGTGGACCCAGATGGAAAGGAAGCACAAAACCGGTTGAGAGAAATCCATCACCGGGAAAGGGACAAAACCCCCGCTAGTAGGAGCCGTAGGGGGGTTCCATTGCAAAGGCTCCCAGATATGCCTTTAAAGGCATACTCAAAGCAAAAGAGGCGACTAGTACAAATAGCACCGAGATAAAAGGCAAGAGAGTCCGATTCTCAATAAGCGCGGATCTTGAAAACATTGCCGGATTGTCCAGCAAAAAGTTCATTATTAAGGATGAATTATCTGGATTAGAATTTCTCATAGACACGGGTGCTGAGGTAAGCATAGTTAGGTCAGACGTGGTGGAAGCAGATTGCCCACATTTGATTATCAACTATGGGCCGCTAACGGTAGTCCAATTGAAGTAAAAGGGATGAAAGAAATGTCGGTAACATTAGGCCAGAAATCTTCTTTCCTATGGAATTTTCTAGTTGCCGATGTCAAGGACCATATCATTGGCATGGATTTCTTGACACATTTCAAGCTGACATTAGACCCCAAGGCTAGGACTATCGCAGAAAGCGTAGGGATATCAACACCTACTGATTCTAACACATCGGCAGTTAGAACAGTTATTTTACCTCGTCCAATGGTCGCACATGACTTAGACGATATAATCAAGAAACACCTAGCAGTGTTTCAACATTTCAGTGCCAGAAGGATAGGTTTGAAGACAGGAGTAGAACACCAGATAGAATTGGTGGCTCCGTTGCCTTGTTCACCAAAGGCTCAACCGTTGGCACAACACAAGCAACAGTTTGCTTTGTCAGAATTTCACCAATTGCTCGAAGAAGGGATTTTTAGAAGGTCAAATTCCAATTTTGCTTCCCTAATAGTGGTAGTTCCCAAACCTGAACCGGGTCAATGTAGGGTTTGTCGAAATTATCGTCTATTAAACTCAGTGACGAAGGGTAATTGTTATCCTCTCCCTAACCAGAGTACTTTACTCCAAAATATAATGGGATATGAGGTTTATTCAACTTAAGATCTCCAGAAAACGTACCATCAGATACCAATGGTGGAAAGTTCGATACCACTCACCGCAGTCAGATTTCCAGGAGGGGGATCGCATGAATTTCTTCGAATGCCTTTTGGTTTGAAGAACGCCAGTCAGACATTCCAGAGTTTGGCTGAAGAAATCCTTCAGAGTTTTCCATTTGCGATGATATATATGGACGACATAATAATTTTTAGTCGCTCACGGAATGAACATCTTACGCATTTGGAAACGGTTTTGACCAGGCTGAAACAATATGGATTAGTGGTCAAACCTAATAAGAGTAATATCGGTTGCTCTTCAGTTAAATACCTTGCAAAAATACTTTCCAAAGACGGAATTAAACCTTTGGAAGATAAGATCCAAGCTATAAAGGACGTAACTGAATCCCGAACTGTACGCCAGTTGCGAAGGTTCTTGGGCATGATCAGCTATTACCGTCGATTCATTCCAGGTCTAGCCGGAATTCTTGGATCGTTAACACGCCATCTCACTCGTGAAAAGAGCACGATCAAGAAGTCTTGGCCTATAAACTTGAGTCCAGAAGACCGAGAAAATTTCCAAAAGGCCAAGGAAATGTTAAGTGACGTAACCACATTAGCACCTGTAGATTGGGAAAAACCTTTCGAGCTAATCACAGATGCCTCAGATGTTGCAATAGGGGCAGTGCTACAGCAAAGAGATCAGGACATAGTAAGACCGATTGGGTTTTATAGCTGTAAGCTTAATGTTTGAGAAAAACGTTATGATACGTTTGGCAAAGAGCTTCTAGCAGTTTATTTCGCAATGCTACACTTCGAGCATTATTTAGATGGTCATAAGTTTAAGTTATTGACCGATCATAAGCCGCTGATCAACATACTTGGTAAAACACCTGGGCTTAATTACTCTCGTAGAGTAAATCTCCAAATAACACGGTTAGCAGAGTTCGATTTCACTGTGTCTCATATTGCTGGTAAGGCGAATGTGGTAGCCGATGCACGTAGCAGACCGAATGAAGCCGATGTCGAGCTGATATTTCAAGGTCCGTTGAAGAATTTAGACAATTCGATGCCTGATTTAGTTAGTCAAATCGAGGAAGCGCAAGGATCGGATCTTTTTACATTATTTTTATCCAAAAGGCCAGGATATGTCCGTAAGCTCATAAGTGGTAAGTGGTTGTTATGCGAAACGTCTAGAAGTCAACCACGACCATATGTTCCGTTGGAGTTACGGGTCAAGATTATCCAAGTGTTACATGACATGGGTCATCCATCCATTAAAGCCACCATTCGATTGATCAACGACAGATACGTATGGCCGCACATGTTTAAAGACATACGGGTATAGGTAAGTGCCTGTTCCAAGTGTCAAACGTGTAAGGTGTGGAGACATTGCAGAACCGAGATAAAGAATATTGGGATACCAATTGGACGGTTCAGACACGTACACATAGACATTGTCGAGATGCCTGAAGTTAATGGGAACAAATACTTGCTGACTATGGTAGATAGATTTAGTCGTCAATTTGAAGTGGCGATTTTAAAAGACATGACAGCGCAAGAAGTCTTGTTCGCGTTTCTACATAATTGGATATCGCGTTATGGTGTTCCGGAAAAGGTCACTAGTGATCGCGGTAGTCAATTTATGTCCGAGCTTTCGTAAGATACCTCAACATCATGAGAACCACTGTATTACATACTAGCGTGTACAACCCACGAGCGAATGGGATGGTAGAAAGGCTGCGTCGTGAACTGAAAGCTGCATTAAGGTGTACTAGTAGAACAAGCTGGATACACGATCTTCCTATAGTACTACTCGCCATGCGCAACAGATATAGGGCACAATTGGGTACTTCCATAGCAGAACTGGTTTATGGAGAACCATTAAGGTTGCCTGGAGATCTTCTAATAGAAACTCTAAGTAGTCTTGATTGGGCTTCTAGTTATGTAGATTGGTTCGTAGGAGCACTTAGAGATAAGATGTGTCGTTTAGCTCCGACCAAGACTAGAAAAGCAAAAACCAAATGCTATGTGTCCTCTGATCTAAAATCGGCTTCGCATGTGTATATAACTAATGAAAATAGGAAGAACTGCCTGACACCATTTTATAAAGGACCATACAAGGTCAAGAGGATGACTGACAAGAATGTCATCATAGAAATAAATGGCATTGAGGATTGTGTTACGTTGGATCGCTGTATTCCCCAGTTTATCTGGATTGACGGTGTGACCGAATTAAAAGATGCGTTGAATGACCGTTCCATGGGCGAATCTGAGGTGTGCAATCCCATCATGCAGGCACATAATGAAATGCAGTACTCTGAAGAACCGTTGTCTAACATAGCAAAATCTTATTCTACTGAATCACAGCATGAAAACTATTTGTCGATACCAGATGATTTTGAAGAACCAGCGAATGTTGTACCGGGCGAGATGACGACGTCAGGGGCGCCAGTATACACAACACGTTCTGGAAGAATACATCGTCAGCCGAAGAACTATGATTACATCTACTATTAGTCGTTCTTCTCTTTTTTGAGAAGGTGGTGTATGTGGAGGATGTTGAATCCTCAGCCTTATATAAAATGACCTTGAATGATAAATTTAAACCACCATAGCTGATTTTGCTCGACGATCTCTCCCATCCCCAAAAACGGCTCTTCCTCGATCTCATCATTTAAAGATCTCCGCCCCATTACTATCGTACCTTCTTTCACCAAAATCTTCGACAGGATCCTATACAACCTAATCTACCCTTTCATTAAGTCTCATGAAACCTTCTACCTCCTTGATGATCAACATGGATTCTTGAACGGTCGCTCATCTTCCACCAACTTAGTTAGTATTCTCGATCATTGCTACTCTTCTTTCTCTAAAGGGCTTCAGTGCACTCTCCTCTTCCTAGATATATCCAAGGCTTTTGACTCGCTGTCATTTTCAGCAATTGAATCTGCCTTAATGAGAAGCGGTATATGCGGCAATGTTCTCAATCTTATCAGCTATTATCTTCGGAATCGATATGCAAGAGTAAAAGTTGGCAGTAGTCTCTCGAGGCCAACCCATGTCCGATCCGGTGTTCCCCAGGGCTCTGTACTTGGTCCCATTCTCTTCAACCTTACACTCGCACACATACAGGTTGAAGACACTCTTTTCAAGCTGTTCAAATATGCGGATGATATGGTCATCGTATTCAGCAACCCCACAACTTCCAACCCTTCCTCATCCCTTATATCGGAGCTCCTATCCTCGCTCCACTTGCAGCTCAGCGGAATCGGACTCAAACTAAATCCCACCAAAACTCGCTTAATGAGACTCTCGTCTGATCCATTCTGCTCTATCCCGGCTGCCAACTACCCCCTCGACATAGAAATAATAGATTCGGCCAAACATCTCGGCATTCAATTCTCAAAATCCCTAGACTTCTCCCCACACCTTACACACACTACTTCCAAACTCTTCAAATGGGCCCGTCTGATCTGTTTTAAGACTAACAATCCCACTCTCCAACTCACATTATTCAAGGTCTACGTTCTGCCCCTCATTTACTACGCCAGCGAATTCTACTGTCCTCTCACCCACGCCTCCTCGTACACCATTGAACAGGTATCCTCCAGATTTCTTAAGCGAGTCTTCCCGAACTGCCAAAACTACAGGGAACGCCTACTTCTAGCTAACCTTCTTCCGCTTTGGTTCACACGTCACCTTCGAGTCATTTCTTTTATCCATAAGATCTCAACTTCCTTACCACTCTCCAACTTTGCCCACCCAAGTCACCACTACGCCACACGTTCTAGTAACTCTTCTATCCAAGCCAACCATACCCCCACCATATTTAAAAAAGTCTATCTCTTCTCCAAAGCCACCAATGTTTTCAACGCTCTTCCCACAGATATAAAGCTCCTATCCCAGCACGAATTCAAAAAGGCAGCACATCAGTACTTCTTCAACAAACTTCTCTGCGACACCACCGATTGGAAACGAAACTGGTTCATTCTCAATCCATAACATTCACCTCTCCCCAGGCTATTCTCTTTAATCTCTCTAATCTTCCACTTTACCTCCTTGATCTTCATCCTTTCTCCTTGACTCACTGATTCCTCTTTTCAACCCATTCATAACCCCATCTTATCCACGTAGTGGATACCTTACTAAGTTTTCTTCATTCAATTCTTTTCTTTCTTGTTTCAGCGGAGGACCGATAACCCAACAGGACATCGACCTTCCCTGGCCTTCCTTCAATCACAACCTGGTTCTACGGATACCTGCGACACGTACAAGAAGCTGGTTTTCAATCCGGCTGATTCCATCCACGTCCATGCTATGCCCCATCAACTCAACCTCCACGACAATGGACTCCATCGACCGATGTCTGCCCACGATCAGCCACCTTTATCATCTTTATTATATATATTTTCGAACTCACTTTTACCTAGAAGCTCTGACAATTCATGGACTTTCTCCAATTTTGTTTTGTCTTTGATCGGGTTGACTCATTTTTACTTCAATTGGAAATGCGGTTCTATCACATCTTTGTTTACTGGCGACGTTTCGGTGCCTACTTTCCAACACCATCATCAGGCAACACAACACTGATCACAATAGCAGATTTAAGCAAATGTGGTAACCTCTATCCAAAACCATTCTATTTATATATATTTGACTCAACACTATTTTAATCATAGAATTTGTCTCAGTAACTAAGCTCAATATATAACTTTTTATAATTAGTAGACCAATCATTACCTCACCTATACCTCATCTCATCTCGTATGCTGAATATTTTAGGGGGAGAGAGACAGTATCGAACCTTTTGTTATTTGTTATAACTGTATTGCTACTATGTCACGGTAATCAAAATTTAAAAAATGATAAAACTAAAACCTTGACTATCATATACTGTATTTTATTTAAAGCCGGGAACTCTAATGTATACAATGGTGTGTGATAGTCAAGGTTTTAGTTTTAGCATTTTTAAATTTTGATTACCGTGACATAGTAGCAATACAGTTATAACAAATAACAAAAGGTTCTATACTGTCTCTCTCCCCTAAAATATTCTGCATACGAGATGAGATGAGGTATAGGTGAGGTAATGATTGGACTGCTAATTATAAAAAGTTATATATTGAGTTTAGTTACTGAGACAAATTCTATGATTAAAATAGTGTTGAGTCAAATATATATAAATAGAATGGTTTTGGAACGAGGTTACCACATTTGTTTAAATCTGCTATTGTGATCAGTGTTGTGTTGCCTGATGATGGTGCTGGAAAGTAGGCACCGAAACGTCGCCAGTAAATAAAGATGTGATAGAACCGCATTTCCAATTGAAGTAAAAATGAGTCAACCCGATCAAAGACAAAACAAAATTGGAAATAGTGACAAATCGGATCTTTGTGTAACTGTCCGTGTACAGCTATTACCCGCGTACGCAAAACGCGGCATTGATAACCTGAATGCTTACACACCGCAAAATATTGAGTTCAAATTCATGGACTTTCTCCAATTGATCTTGTCTAGTCAAATGGAATTTTGTTCCTACTTATTTTTTTGTGCTCACCAGATTGAACTATCATTGACGTTTTTATATCTTTTACCTATCAAAAACTCCCCAGTCATGAAATACTTTGCTAGTCACAATTCCACTCACCTCCACATATCCTACCCTTGATTTGTTTTTCAATGGTCGGGCCAGTTGGCCTTTGATGCCAAATAAATGTATTATTATTATAATTATTATTAACTTCTACTTTGTTATTTAAAAAGAATTTTTCTTTTATTTTCCAGAACATTCTTTGTTTTAAAAACTTGTGGATTTAAAATTGCGCTATTTTCGGTTTTGAGTATCTCGCTTTCTGTCTGGTTCTAAAATTTTGGTCTGCTGCATTTTAACATTTCTTTCCATTATAAAAGAGTACAACCATTTTCAATATAATCTTCCAATACTTGCCTTGTGTTCTGATATAATATAGCACTGAGGAGGAGCCTTGGAACAGGTATAATTGTTTTATTTGTGGGTCACGTGCACATCAAAACAGATTATTGCTGGCTTTGTAGCTTTCCGACTCTCACCTTCCACTTGCCCTAAGTAAGTGTCAATTTAATTATTAAAACATTTGATCATGGATGCTGATATTAAGTATGAGGACACATGCCAGTTAGTGCAGGACATAGCGGACTTGAATTTAAATGACACAAGCATAATATAAGCATATCAGACTCTACTGTGAATTTTAGGACTCCCAGCGATCTGGCATCTATGGGGCTTACAGACACGAATAAGTTAGGGGCCTCAGCACAGCTCAATCGGCTAATTTTACAATAACTGTGACTTAGGCATTTAGAAATGTATACACAGAAATAGAGAAAAGGTTATTCACAGATCAATTTCATTAGCAAATAATTGTTACCTCTTACGACCGTTTTACTCATAATAGAAATCCATACAAATACACATAACACATTTTAAATTACATTATTTCTCCACGAACACAATCAAACAAAGTCGGTTGGAAATTAAATAAGATTTAAGAGTGTTGCAACCACCAATATTAAAAATATATTAGTAAATTCCGTCTAGAATGTTCAGCAAAATATTAATCGGTGTTGTAAACTTTAGGCGCGCAGTAGGTCCGCGTGCCCATAGAGTCTCTTACTGTTGAGGCCCCTAACCTATTGGTGTTAGTAAGCCCCCTAGATGCCAGTTCGCTAGATGTCCTAATATTCACAGTAGAGTCTGTTTCGCCTACATTGTTATCTGTGTCAATAAGATTTAAATTCATTAGGTCCTGCCCTAAATGAAATACATCTTCTAATTTAATATCGGCATTCATGATCAAGAATTTTGGTACTCAAATTGACAATTATTTTATCCGTTTGGAAGGTGAAAGTTGGAAAGCTATATCTTCAGCAATAATCTGCTTTGATGTGTACGTGACCCACAATAATAAATAAATTACCTGTTCCAAGACTCCTCCTCAGTGTTATATTATATCAGAACACAAGGCAAGTGTTGAAAGATGTATATTGTGCAATGTTGTAATCGTTTATTATGGAGAGAAATGTTAAAAAATGCAGCAAACGAAAATCTACAACCAGCTCGGAAGCACGATACTCAAAAACTGAAAATAGCGCACAATTTTAAAAATCAAGTCTTTAAACAAAGAATGTTCTGGAAAATAAAAAGAAAAATTCTTTTTAAATAAAGTTGTTACAATCAGCTATGGTGGTTTAAATTTATCATTCAAGGTCATTTTATAAAAGGCGGAGGATTCAACATCCTCTACATTACACAATTTACTAAAGCGAGCGCAAAGATGTTTATAATGCCCCAGCCAGAGTATAATGCGACATTACTAAAATGATAACAAAATGATTCAGAGGTAGCTGTTATTGTTGGCTACCCGTAATATAACCTGGGAAACATTCAACGGCAAATGCAGGGAGATTTTGTGAGTATTAGCAGCGTGTGGATGTCTGGAATTCCTTCTAGATACTAAGTCTTTATTTCTTGTTCGTTATCTCATGATTTATTGAGCAGAAACACATGAACAAGTAGCATTGACGAAGCAGAATTTGTTAGTTGCTGTTCACAGGTCTTGACTTGTCGTCATGAAGGTCTGCGGCAACACCGAAATGGCTGGCCACGTAGAAATCCGATTAACAAATTATCACATAAGTTTGATTGGATGCACACTTAAAATATGATCGGCGTGACTGAAAGCTATCCGAATTTTTGACAGCGTCGTAAACGCAAGAAGAGCAATCGACGTAGATAGTCAATGCAGTAGAGAAGGTGACAGCAATCACAGGTAGTGAGCAGAGTTGAATGTGTTGCGTGGCAATTGAATCGCGCCAAAATAGATGAAAATTCGCACATAACGTTTCAACGGAAAGTTACGCGTTCTCATTGGTTCAGAGTATTAAATTTTGAATTTATTTTTGACAACATATTGGCCAATTAGCGTGAGCTGTTATACCATTAAACAAAGATTAAACGGTTGGAACTTAAATAAGATTAAAGAATGCTGTAGCCACTGATTATTTAAATAAATTGACTAAATCTGTCAAGCACGCTCGATAAAATTTTAATCAAAGTGCTTTCAACTTTAAACGCGCAGTAGAACCTTGTGATCTGGAAAGAATCTGGATCTATTAACTAATAAGAGCCTCAAATATGTTAGGTCTGTATCAGTCGTAGAGTGTCTTTAAATTTTTCATGAATTAATCTTTCAGTGTCATATTTGCTGCTCCCTGTAACATGCTGTCAGCATCCTGAAACTAAAGATTAGCGTTCATATATATATATATATATATATATATATATATATATATATATATATATATATATATATATATATATATATTCATTTAACACGTTTTTCCATCTTTGTACGTATTCAGATATATATATATATATATATATATATATATATATATATATATATATATATATATATATATATATATATATAATCAAAGTATTTTCAAAGAATTGTGTGCATTCACGTAACACGGCAAACAGAATGTTTGATATGGTGTAGGAGTTTTGCATGGTTATTTGCTCCCTACATATAATTGGTATCGGCTGTTGAGATCGGTTTTTATGATCAATCCTCGGCATTTTTCCGATGGGTGATGTGAGAAGTCTAGTACGAATGACCACAAATGTATCATAAATAACGTTGCATGTATGTTCATAATTATTCAAAATTGACCGTGCTCTAGACGGCAAAAAAATGAATTGTTAACACAATTGATAACCTACTTCAATTACCTTTAAATTATATGAATACTCTCTGCAATTTTATAAATAGAATTTTGAAGAATGGGAAATTACCAATCGATATACTAAAAATTGTAGCTAAACCTTTGCCAAAAGTAAGTAAGCCAACGTGCGGCAGTGATTATAGATTAATCACTATTATCCCTTCGTTTATGAAGATAAGAGAACGATTGATACTTGATCATTTAGAACGTATGTTTCCGGCTGATTTTGATATATGCCAACATGGCTTTACGAAAGACAGATCGACAGGTACTAATATGCTCTCTATGTGAAAACGTGTAATTACATAAGATGAGAAAAAGTTAGATGCATTAATTGTATTTATAGATATCTCAAAAGCTTTTGACTCTATATCTTTTGATGCTATTTTGAATGCGATTAATTTATTGAATATTGATCCGAATATTTTTAGATTACTTAGATACTATTTATATAATCGAAGAATGAGTATTCAAGTAAACGATTTGATATATAAATCAAAAAGGGTAACAAGTGGAGTTCCACAGGGATCGAGTTTGGGGCCAATTTTATTTAAAATTGTATTTGCACATTTGGAAACTAAGATCCCTAACGGTCGAGTTTGTAAATTCGCTGATGATCTAAAAATAACCTTTCCAATTGATCCAAATAATGTTGAATTCTCCAAAAACAATGTGACACTAGATTTATATGATCTAAGTAGATACTTGTTAACACTAGGGCTGAGAATAAACAGTAAAAATACAAGAACTTTAATAATAGGTAACAGAATAGAATTTAATTATGTTTATTTTCATGATGCTGAGATTAATGATGTTTTTGAGATTAAACTTATGCAATAAATTAAGGATTTAGGCATAACTATTCATTGTACGGCTTCTGCTGAGAGACATATTGAAAGGATAGTAGGCAGTGCCAAGAACAGATGGGCACTAATAAATAGAAATATAATATCGAATGAAATACAATTTAAACTGTTTATAATATGGATTAGACCGATACTAGAATATGCTGCCGCTACTTGGAATCCTTTAACAAAGGGTTTGTCTAATAAGATAGAAGCTGTACAAAGAAAAGTTGTGAGACAAATTAGTCCTATCTCCTGCACTATATACACAACTAGATTACAGTTTGTATCAATGCATCCTTTATGGTTTCGGAGAATGTGCTATTGCATAAGAGCTTTCTATTCAAACCAGTGGACTGGTGCCTATATGAATCCAATAAGAAAGAGTCATGAAATTGGAACTAGATCTGGTTATTTTGCAATATCTCCACCATTGGTAGGGAATGTTGCGAGCAAGCTATTCTCTTTTTCAAAAATTTACAAAATTTACAATCAATTGCCAAAGGGGCTTAGAGAAACGCCTCCAACTAAAATGTCTTTTAAATTTTTATCTACCGAACTAGAAAAAGTGTTCAATCCTGCTGATATTTTTAATTTTGATTATGATAATAGTTTCTCATGGTTAAATAAAAGACAGGATTAATTGTTTTTCAGCAACATAATTTTCCGAGATTCTATCTTCAAATTTTGTATTATTAAAACTGAAATGTTATGCATTATATCATCTTGTTAATCAACAATGCATACAATCAATTATTAGTCATGGTTACCTTTTCTTACAAACTGTTATACTCGAATTATACCTTAAATTTTTCTAATTTTGATGAAGAATCTATCACTCTTTACAGCTGAAATTTCTGATGCTGATAAATTGTACAGTACAACTAATTGCACATATTTATGTGATGTGATATCTTTTTATATTGTACATTTTCTAATTTTATTATTTGATGGAACATGTGTGGATTGAATCCAAATAAAGATATTTTATTATATTCTATTCTAAGACACAGTCAAACAAAATTATCCGTGCTCTAGACGGCAATAAAATTACATATTATTAACTAAATTGAATGTCTTATGCGCAAGTTACAGTCAAACAAAATTGTCCGTGCTCTAGACGGCAAAAGAAATGAATACTGTTTACAAAGTTGAATATCTCATGCACAAGCAATTATTCTTTCACAAATGGATGAATTGCGGTTAACATATGTAACCAATTGAAAATATATGATGATATGAGTAAATTTACTGGTAAAAGTTGTCACTGGTGATAAATAGATCAGAATCGTGTAAAAACTTCAATGAAGAGACTTCACAAATAATTAATTCACTGTTTGCTATGGTTTTAACTTATTTAATTATAATAATTCATTGTACTCCGAAATTCGGATAGGTATAATTAGATGCGAACTGTAAGTCACTTATATAAACTGCGAATAATGCAACGAAGAGAAATAAATCCACTATAACACTATAATCCACCACATGTTCCCTGTGTATTGCGCGCGGCTGTGTATACTAAATAAAAAACCCTATTAATTACAAATAAAATTGAAGTTCAAGAAATCTTAATTAAAACTGCTTGAAACTAACAGAGATTGTTTCTAAAGTCACAGTTAAGAGAAATACTGTGTAAGAACAGAGTTACATTATTTAACCTTAAAAAGTACCATATTTGTCAAAATTGAACATCGTTGGTTTTTAATGCAGAGCCGCGTGTTACAATGGAAAAAGATTTTATATGAAAAACAGCATAATTAAATTATCTGTTTCTGCATGCACGAATGAAATCAGAAGCTCGTGGTGCCATGTAATTATTGTAATGAATACTATTTGTACAGTCCATAAAAGAAACAAGAAGGTTGCCACACTTCATCAGAGAAGCTCATGCGAGTCAGGCACAAAATACAGAAAACCGAGATAACGCGCAATTCGACAGTATAACTACTCGAATGTTTTTTTAGCATATTATGTCTAGAAGTTAAACGAATATTTTCTTCTTTGTAAGATCCGTATGGATTAGCTACCGTGGTATAAATTTATTATTAAATGGTTAGATTACTCTTTTGGAGAAAAAATCTTGCTCGCCATTCATATATATAGAAATTTGTTTTATTGTTTTAGCTACTAAAAAATAAAAAGCAATGCAGAAGAAACGTCACGTTAATAGTTATTATTTTACATTAAAATCGAACATCGTAGGTTGTTAGATATTGGGATGTTTGTATAACTTTGCGTTTTTCATTGATTTTGACCTAATAATAATTATAATAAATTTATTTGGCAACAAAGGCCAACAGGGCCAACAATTGAAATGGTAAGATACCAATCAAAAGAAGGATATGTAAAGTTGAATATAATTGTGACTAGCAAAATATATAACCATAAGGGAGGAGGGAGTTGAGAAAGAGAAGTACTTTCATCAACTTCGTAAAAGATCGTTCTGATGGAAAGCGTGGAGGAACAAGCATCCGATCAATACTAGTTGGTCCAGTAGGCATTTTGAGTTTCCGGTTGTTTGCTGAAAAATAAAGTAGAGATTATTTAGATCAGATTGTAACATGGCAATCAATATTTGAATTCGTAGAATGAAAACTAGAATATAAATGGTATCCGTGAATCTTTATTAGAGTTTGAGAGACAGAGGCAAATGGTTGAAAGGGGGGCTAGCCAGAAAAGACTTCACGCTCCGAAGCTGGATAATAGCCTAGGGATATAAATAAGTCTTATGGTTTAAGGAGGAACCAGTTTTACTTTCAATCAGATGTCTCGCCTAGGAATTTGTTAAAGAAGTGATTGCGAGCCGCTTTTCTAAATTCGTGATGGAATAAAAGCTTTATTTCCATAGGAAGAGCGTTGAAAACAATTGCGGCATTGGAAAAGAGATAGATTGTATTAAATATATTAGGATTGTGGTTATATTAGATTGAAGTGTTGCTATGACGGGTAACATAGTGGTGACTCGGGTGAGCAAAGTTTGATAGTGATAGGCTAGCTGTGATCTTTTTAACCAAAGTAATGACTCGTAAGTGACGGGTGAACCATCGCGGAAAAAGGCTAGCCGGGAGTAGACGTTTCCGATAATTTTGGCTGTGACGGAAGACTCGCTTTAAAAATATGGAAAAAATCTGTTTGATGGCGTAACAGGAGGCTAGAGTGACAGGGCAATATAATTCGCTGGCGTATGATATGAGGGGTAGGACATAGACCTTAAACAATGTGAGTCGGAGGGTGGGATTGTTAGTCTTGAAGTAGATTAAACGGGCCTACTTGAAGTGTTTGGAGGTAGTATGTTGAAGATGTTATGAGAAGTCAAGCGATTAAGAAAAAGAGATAACTAGATGCTTGGCCGAGTCAATTAATTCAATATCAAGGGGCCAAATTTTATCTGGGAGTGAGCAGAATGAGTCAGAATTAAGTTTCATCAAACGAGTCTTATCGGGGTTCAATTTAAGACTGATTATACTAACCTGCGAATGTAACGAAGATAACAGCTGAGTGATAAGAAGTACGGAGGAGTTGGATGCTGTGTGGTTGTTGAGTACAACTACCATGTCATCTGCATATTTGAAAAGCTTGAATAGACTGTTCTCAATCTGCACTTGAGCGAGTGTTAGGTTGAATGACATAGGACCAAGTACGGAGCCCTGGGGAACACCAGATATTATAAAAGCTGACCTTGAGCAACTATTTTCGACTTTTACAGTTGTGTAATGGTGTCGGAGATAAAAACTGATAATATTGAGGACATTGCCGCAAATACCACTACTTATCAAGGCGGATTCAATTGCCAAGAACGACAGTAAATCAAAGGCCTGGGAAACATCTAGGAAGAGGAGAATGCATTCATGACCTTTAGAGATAGAGAAGTAACAGTGATCAAGAACACTAACTAAGTTGGTGGAATAGGAGCGGCCATTCAGGAAGAAATATTAATCGTCGAGGAGGCAGAAGTTTTCTCGAGACTTGATGAAAGAGTAAATTAAGTTATACAAGACCCTGTCGAAGATTTTTGTAAAAGAAGGGACGATTGTAATAGAGCGGAGATCTTTGAATGAGGAAATTGACGATGAACCATTATTTGGGATAGGAGAGATCGTCGAATTAAGCCATTCTGGGGGAAGATAGGTAGTTTCAAGGCAACGGTTGAAAACATCGGCGAGCAGAGAGAAGAGATTCCAATCAAAAAGTGCAACCATCCTTACAGAGACACCGTACTGATCAAATTGGTGTTTAGATTTTATGTCATTGGTAGCTTAAACGAAGGAGGCTGACAAATTAATGAAACAACATAGGTTCTCACCGTCTCCGTTGTCAAGCATCTCAGCAGGCGGAGTGGGAATGGAGAAGGTGTCTAGAAGATAGTTTAGATAATCGTCGGCAAAACGGGAATCGTCCGACCGAGAGAAATTTATGTATGAGGTATTGGACTTTTTTTGATGAATGATGCTTGATTACTGCGAACGTTTTCCGAGAATTCGGCGTTGTGCGGATGCGTCTCTCGATGCGTAGTGCTTGTTTCTTGATTACCTGTTTAATCTGCTCATCGATACGTCAGAGAGCAAGAGAGCAAGCAAGTGATGTTGTGCGTAATCTAGAATTGCATGCAAGGTTGTTGCGTGCTTTAAACAAGGCGTTCAACTTGTTCATCGCGTGAATGTGTTGAAAAGAGTTGGCAGAAGTAAATTGGGATAATAAGATTTTACGGACTTCGGAAAAACATGAGAAGAGGTTGCCTGGGAGAATAAGATCACTCTAATTAACTGCGTCACAGAGTCGACTAAATTCTTCCCAATTGGTGAATCGTCTGAAAGTCTGAATGCTCTCTTTAGGGATCGAGAATAAAAGAGGAATAAAAAAGATACCTGACAGTTGTCAAGATTATGAAAGATATTTTTTTAATAAAAACTGTTTATTCATAGGATTGGACCGGTTCTTTTGGAATAAGTTGGTCTAAAAATTCCATAATACCAAGTAGAAAGCTTTCTGTATTTACTTCTTGTCGCCAGTGCTTTTCTTCTTTTAAAAATTGGCAAACAGTTCCTAAAGGAAAGGAATTTTGGTGAAAAATGGTAGCTCAAGCTCAAATTTGTGTGGAGTTATTGGGTATATTTTTAAACCTATATTCTTTTATAAAATGAGCACTTTCCTATAATTCCGTTTTTATTGTGAATTTTGCAATCCTAAATCTTTAAATCTCAAACTGCCATCTTAGCTTTTGAAGGTTTTTGAGAAAAATCCAAAAAGTATTCTCCTCCTGCCAAACTTTACGTTCCTCTGAAAGTCTTTTAAGAGCTATTTCATTGCCCTCATAATCGCATATGTTTAAGGAAATTTAAGGAAATGTATACTAAAAAGAGTGCTTAACGAGAATAATATATCCAAATATCTGAATGATCTGCTTATAAAAATTAATCCATTTATATTTTTGGATATTTGCAGGTAGGGCTAATTTGTGAAACAACGCTGTTTTAGGTATAATAATTGTTGCAGAATTAGTAGCAGAATCCAGAGTCACTTTGGATTTATATAATATATTAAAATTATAGTTTTTTACGTGGCGTAAAGGATTAGATAAAGAGTACTGACATCAGGAAGCACTTGCGTGTGCCAAAACAGCATACTCGTACTAAGAGAGATACATCAACGAATCACGAAAAATATCTTGATATTGGAGAATAAATTTAATGCCCTACAAGGAGAAAAGTGTTAACAGTACACAAGGTTGATAATTCAAGCAAGGTTAGGTTACATTCTCGTGGTCAATAAGTCAACTCTACGCACCGGGGAAGTGTGAATCGCGTGATCTTGTTCAAGAATCACGCAAACAGTGCATTTTGCTGAACTTGTAAAGTGTTAAGGCTATGGATGCATCTTGCCTTTGTTAGATGGACTCCGATAAAAAAGTATCTCTCGTCCGATAGAAATTTTGACTAAGAGTATAATGATAAATTCTAGAGACCGAAAGACAAATTGAGTGATTTAAACACATAAGCACCTATGTGTTGTACTAAGCCATTTTGGGCTGGCCTCAGATGCCTAAGGTTTAACCGTAGGAGCAGTTCTACATCAGATGATAATGGTACTGTCAGGCTTATATGATTTTACAGAATAAAATTCCAGGTTCGTGAAAAACGATATGACACGCATGGCAAGGATTTACTTGCAGTTTATACTGCAGTGCTGAATTTCAAGCTCTTCTTAGACGAACATCAATTCACGATATTAGTTGAACATAAGAAGCTGATAGGTGGTCTAGTTGAGACTAGTAGGTTTAATTATTTTAGACCGGTGAATTCACAATTAATACGACTAGCCGAATTTGATTTTATGATCTTTCATATTTCAATAAAAGAAAATATGGTGGTGGATAATCTCCACAGAACGCACGATTCGGACATAGAACTGATTCGGTCGAAGCCAGTTGTCGGCTTTATTGCATTTTCGAACAATTTTAACGAGAAATTGATGAAATCACAGACCTTTTATTCTATATTATTTGTGTTGTCTAAATGTCAGCGCACAACGCCAAATTGTCGGAGATCTGTAGCTATATTGTGAAGTCTCTAGCAGCCAAGCTAGACCGTATGTACCACTGAAATTAAGGTACAGAGTATTTCAATATTAAGTTATCTAGAGATCTTATTGCAGACGCTCCACTATTCTCCATTGTGTCTTTAGTTTAGTAGTTTGATTTGTTGAAGCTCTCAGGAACTGAATTTGTTATTTAGTTCCAATCATGAATATAAGTTCAAGGACAAATTGCTATCAAATTTCTATTTTAAATTGGCATTACATGTGCACATAAATAAAAAGAATAGGATAAATGTTTTTACTCCGTTTTATAAGAGGTCATTTAAATCAATTGTATGACCAAGTGAAATGCATTCATAGGAGTAAATAGTACATAAGTGCGTGTAACCTTGGATTGCTGAGTTCCAAATTTCAACTGAGTGAAGGATTAAACTGTAGAATAATACCATTCAGAGTACTAGGAGTCTGGAGCGAGAACTGATTCAAAGTTGTAGGAAATGTGCAAGTCAAACAAACGCGATTAGGAAATTAAGCCTAACTCAAATAAAACCGGATAAAAGAGCGTATGAATAACCACCGCAATATGAAAATGAAATCTATCAAAATACCGGTACTATATTGGGAAATGTTTTCTTGAAGAGTCGTCATTAATACTAAAAATGATGACCACGTTAATGTATACACATTCATTTTTAACATGATTTTGTATGTGGAGGCTAATATCTCTTCATATAAATATTTATCAATTTTATTTATGAGAATTTGAAATTACCACTCGTTTGTTAAACGAAGTTTAAAAAATATTATTGTATTACCTTTTTGGAAGTTCCTTTTTATCAGTTGTAGAAGTTTAGGGTATGTCAATGATCACTTTAAAAAATACCGTTATGATTTTATTTAGTCGTGTTGTGAAGCCTCTTCCTTATTGCCAGTGCAGACATATATGCTTTCTTGTATAAAATATTTTTAAATTATAAACTTTTGCAATAAATTTTTGATTTGCCCACGTCTAAATATTTTCATCTTTTTTTATCAGGAAGGATCTCAATTTGGTCAATAGGTAAATGTCTTCTCTGTTTTAAGGTTTCGCTATCGTAAAAGTATACTATGGAAACCGCTGAGATGATAAACATTCAAATTTTGCCGTAATAAATATTTTGATTGAAATGATAAAAAGCATAGAATGCGAAGATGCAGCACATCTGAGCGAAAGGCAGGATAAATAGCCTAATGGAAGATGCTGTAACAAATAAAGAATTCATTTTTTCTACATTTAGTGCCCATTATATTTATATTGCAAATGCATATCTTGCGCCAAAAATGTTCTCATTAGATAGCAAGTTAAGAACCTCTAATATCTACCAGGCAAACAATGGGACATGAATTAATTTCCTATCAGCTGTCGATACTGAATCATTATTTATCTCTGTTGGTAATCTACCTGCCACTATTTAGTACAACCATTGATGTGAAGAAACTATTTTCCTATCTCCTAATGTGAACCTGAAAGACTATGTGCTCGTATCATTCTGGCCTACAGTAATTAATATGCACACTTGGGTTTCAAGAATTTTTTTCAAAAATTTCAATTTGACTAAGATCTGCGACTCCTGCAGTAATGCCTGTTGTTGCTCCTATCTGAATTATTTTGTAAATTTGTACTCCATTTTTACTCTAATTTCTGAGATGCTATATAACGATGGCACTGAGTATTTATATTTGCTCAATGTTTCGTCAGCAATGGTCGTTCAAAAAATTAAAGACATTAAATCTTAACACAGAATTGATCAATATGGTTTCTCCGTCGGCGTGACTGATCTTCTAAGTTCAAACCATTTCACTCTGATTTACGCCGTCTTGAAACTACTTTTCTTCCCCCGGAATGGCTCAACTCGATGATCTCTCATTTGACTAAAAATGACACTTCGTCGATCTCTACAATCAAAGATTTCCGCCCAATAAATATTGTCCCTGCTCTCAATAAAATGTTTGACCGAATCATAACTATATGAATCTACTCTTTTATTAAATCTCGAGATAGTTTCAGTCTCTTTGGTTTCTTAATTACTGCTAAACTTTCATTACCAAAGGTCATGAAAGCACTTTCCAATTTCTAGATATATCTAAGTCTTATGATTCAGTATCGTTGTCGGAAATTGAATCCGTCTTATTAAGCAATGGTATTTGCGACAGCACCTTTTAACTTATTAGTTTTTACCTTCGAACCCGTTACACCACTGTAAAGGTCGGAAATAGTGACTCAAAGTCAGCTCTAATCCGATGTGGAATCCCCTAGGGTTCAGTATTTGGCACTATAAAATTCAACCTAGTACTTGCACAGGTTCAGGTTGCGGACAACCTGTTCAAGCAGTACAAATATGCAGATAACTTGGTAATAGTATTCAGTAATCCTATCTCGCCAAGCACTCTCGTCTTAGCAGAACCGGTCTTAAAATTAATCCCGATAAAACTCGTTTTATGAAACTTAACTCCGACTCCTTTCATTCTCTTCCAACCACAAATTGCGTCCTTGATATTCAAGTGATTGACTCGGGAAACCGGCTTGGTATATATTTTTATAAAGCATTAGAATTCTCCCACATCTTAATCAAATTACTTCGAAACTCTTCAGTTGGACTAGTTTGATCTACTTCAAGGCGCATCACCTTACCCTGAAACTCACATTATTCAAGGCCTATTTCCAATCCCTAGTCTCCTATGCTAGCGAAGTTTATTGTCTTCTCACGTTAGCTATTTCTTACGCAATCGAACAGATTGCTTCTCCATGGAAACTGATTTATGACTTATTTAGTAGTCGATGAAATAAATTTTGGAACCTCACATGATTATCTGGTGTAGCTTTTTGCACTTTAACTTCGGAGAGGAATTTACCTCATCCATTCTTACATGCACTTGCTTTCATGTGTCAGTGGCTTTGGAAAAATAAACAGACAGATTTTTTCATTAATGGGTTTTGAACACAGACAGTTTATAACACGCTAAAGTTGCTAAATTGTGCCATGTAACCAGACAATTTGTACTAATAAAATCTGATAATTTAATTTTCGTAATATTAAGAAAACTGTTGAACATTTCACGTACTTATGAAAAAGCAATATAGAATGAGTCATTGCTCTTGAGTAAAAAACCAGACGGTCATAATTGTCATCAAAGATACGTACAATTATATTGTTGATTGGATCTTGCAAAGTACCTCAGCTGTATCAAGTATCAGTTCATGCCTCACCGAAATGAGGCATATGGAATACACGGCGTAATCTTGCTGAACTGAGATTTACGAAGCCATTAGTTTTGATTGTTTGGCTGTTGATGGTCACTAACTGCACGTCTACGTCCCATGTTTTGTTACAAAGGATTTTGTAGCATAATTATTTAACACAAACAATTTCAGCGAGCTTTAATAGGCAACAACAATTAACAATAAGGTTTATTAAATGCCAGAAGCATTACGCGCCGGCCTTAATAAATTTGTATATTGTTGACTTTGGATTAGAGCTTCGTAATCGGGAAATTGATAAAATTCATATTTAGTGCCAACTCAAGAAATATGAAGATAATTTCTGGTGCATATTAGAATTTACGAGAATTCGTGTATCACGTTTCAAAAGTGCCACTCCAATACGCTGATCTGACGGTTTTTTGTGTGCCGATCTGCGTACGATGTGATGCTGACGTTTCAATGAGTTACAGGGACCTTTAGACTATGTGAAGATAAACATCTATATAGAGACGGTTCAGATCATGCGATATTTGCACGGAACGGGTGAGTCATTTACAGCAGGCTAAGGGCTACGTGTCGATCTCATAGGTTAATTCTAGAGCCGAAGCGTACATTTAGTTTGAGCAGAATAATTCATCCTTTAAATCTTGACAGACCTCGCAAAAAAGACTTTTTTGATCAAATTGAACGTAATAACTAGGAAATCAGTTGCTTAACAATAAGTAATCCAAAACAGTGCCTTTTATATGGAGTAATTGATTTGAATCTTGCGCACAATAAGTGTTCGTAAATATGTTGTATTCTCACAATTAGGTTAGGATGTCATATCTCCGGATAATAATTCAAGTAATTTTTTAAACCTTCACATGAAAACACCACAGTAATTTTCTTAAAAAAAGATATAAGAAATAAAAATGGGTTTAGGGTTCGAGTTGCCTCTCAGCGCCAAAATGCCACAACAATCTGACAAATAGCACAATAGCGTAACACGCGGCTCCGCGTTACAACCCAACAAATTTTAATTTTGACAAATATAGTTCGCTTTAAGGCCACATATGCTAATTCTGGTTCTACACTATATTTCTTTTAACTGTGATTTTAGCAACAGTCTCTGTTAGTTTCAAGCAGTTGTAATTGAGATTTCTTGAACTGCAAATGTAATTGTAATTGGTAGGGTTTTCTTTAATAAATGAACACACCCGTGCGCAATACACCGGTAACATGAAGTGGATTTATGTGACTTAACGCTCAAAGCCAGGATTTATATATTTTTGTGATCTAACAATTCCTATATAACCAATAACAGTTCAATTAAGACTTCCTTGATTTATATTTTGTGTATTTCTCAATCATTTATCCGAAACCCTACAGTTCAGTGGATTTATGTGATTTAATACTAACAACCTAGTACATAGTGGATTACTGTGACAACACAAAACTTGGATTTATATTTTTGTGCTTATTGTGACTACTTTTATACTATTTTTTCTTTGCTTTGCAACATTATGTTCAATATAACAATGATATTTGTCTGAGCTTTCTCACATCACCCTTCGGGAACGGGCCAGGGATTAATCATGAACACGGATCGTAATAAAAGCTACCAAGTATTAGGTAGGTTGGCATAACCTCACTAAATAGACAACTAGCCCGCAGAACCTCTTAAATTAACTACGAAACCTCCTACATAAATGGTGCTCCGTTTCGTTGAACTCACAGCCAACAAAGCATTAATCAGCTTCTAGCCTTTGAGAATATCAATCAGGCACAGTGGTCCTCTAGCCCAAGCATTTGGGATGAATGCTTGCAAAAGTGAATCCGGTAAAGCAGGGAAAACACACAACAAGACAAATTCTGAGCCAAAAATCAGAGCGAACCACCTCCCGAGATCACAACTCTCGAAGACAGCCACACGATGACGGGTGAGGATGATGTGACACCGCCAACTATACTCCACAGCCCACTCACACACATAAGATGACGAGCAGCTCAGGAAATGCAGGGAGCCGGGTGGCGAGCCCAGCAACAAGCCGCACCACGACATGAACTCAGTACAATATATGCCAATTCGATCCAAACTACCTTGACGAGTAGATCGACGATGTTAATTTATTGGCCAAGGTGTACAATATAACAGACTATGGCTCGATATCTTTGAGTGTTTGAGAGACTATCCCAATGTCGTTCAGACGTGGACTAAAAGATATCCTGCATCAATACATTGAGGAAACATGTTCGCAGCCATGGCAGAGCCTGCAGCACGCCGTCAAGCAGCGCCTGACACCAGATCGGGAAGACAGGCTTACCGAATTGATGAGCCGGATGTCCCTAGGTAGCCGCACGCCTTCCGACCTATATAGTGAGATGGAGCAGAAAGCCTCTGAATACAACATGCCCAAGGAAATCTTGATGCGACTTTTCGTTCAGATGCTTCCTCGGGCACCTCAAGAGATGGCCACGTTTCTGCGCGAATCCGTCGAAATACCAGACGGAGAACAGCCGGCACGTCTAGACAAGTGGTGGAAGAAACACCACTGCAGCTCACCTGCCTCAGAGCCAAGGTTGCATCAGTTCACGAATGTCCGAGCCTCAATCCAAATCATCATCAGCCCGAACAAATGTCACCAATGAGAATCTCATCAGCCTGCTCCAGAGCCTCATCATCAGGCCAGATTCGGCCTGGTTCGATGCCGTCCACTATAGACTCGACCATAGCAGGCGTGACCAGCGTCGACCATCGTCCCGGAACAGCACCAGGAAGTCAACGTGCAGAGGCCGGGCCACAGTTTTACAGCTACCGGCGGAGTGGTGTCCTAATCATTGCAGCTATGGAAACTCCACGCGCTATTGCCTCAGAAATGGCTGCAAATTCCCACGCATAGACTCGATGTTCAAATGGGCGCGGTCACTTGCGACAACTCAGGATGATCCGGCCATTGAGGGTTCGGTAAATTGCTGGAGTCAGCCTCCTCTGCGGCAGTAGAGGCTGATCAACCCAAGAATTTGGCCGCTCAACGTCTGATGGCTCGAAACACGTTGCTTTCACGGTAGAGTACAATCAAACTTTTGTCTTTACAGCGACGGCTCAGGTCAAGTCATGCTTCAAATGCCCAAATGCCAGCAATCAGTTCCATCGTCAGTTGCCACTATCAGCATCCTTCCTCATCCGTGCCATCACAGCTCATTGTATCATTTTATCTAAGCCACTTCCTCATCCTCCCAGAGCATGTCCATTGGCACCACACAAACATAAGGCCGCCGAGCAAGAATTCGCTATGCTACGTCAACAAGGCATTTGTACACGATCCAGCTCAAAATTTGCGTCGCCTGTGGTAGTGGTACCAAAGAGTGAACCCAGAACATTAAGAGTGTGCGGTTATTATCGTATTCTCAATTCTTGCACACAGTCTGATTCGTATATCCTGCCAAATCCAGCTGACCTACTCAGATCTGCTATCGATCATGCTGTGAACTCAAAACTCGACCTAGAGAAATCCTACTATCAAGTACCGATGGACAAAGACTCTGTATCCTGTACTACACTCAGATTCGTTGGAGGTGGCACTCACGAATATCATTATATGCTTTTCGGTCTTAAGAAGGCTTCTCAAATATATCAACGCGTTATGAACAAAATACTAGATGGTCTACCATTTGTAATTCCCTACTTAGACGACATTCAGGTATTCTCCAACTCAATGTCCAAACATATGCATTATATTGACATTTTACTCGCACGTCTACCAGACTATAGCCTCCGGCTTCATAGAAACAAATGTGTCTTTGCACAAACATCAATTGAATTCCTCGGTCATCAAATATCCGAGAAAGGCATGACAACTCTACGTGCTAATGTTCGTGCCATTCAAACCATCGTTCGAGCGTTACAACGATTCTTGGTCAAGATGAGCTACTACTCTTGATTCGTACCTTGCCTTGTCATGTATTTGGCACCTCTTCACAAATATCTCGTGCCAGAAAACCGTTTTGTCAAGAAATTACAACTGATTCAGCTCAACGTGGACGACATGCAGGCTTACGAGGATGCCAAAAGGACCTAATGCAAAACGACCATGGTAAATTCTCCTGATTGGTCTCAACCTTTTGAATTAATCTGTGACGCATCCAACCTTGCCACAGCGGCAGTACTTCAACAGTCCATCAATAGCATGCACCGACCTGTCACGTTCTACTCTAAAAAATTACAACCTCGCGAGACGCAATATGATACATTAGGAAAAGGGTTACTTGCAATCTACCGGTCGATCCTACACTTCCACAAATATCTGGATGGCCGAAAGTTCAAGATCTACACCGACCACCTTCCTCTACTCCCGATGCTCAGAGAAAAGAAGGAGTATTTATATTCACGACGTGTCAACTCGCAACTTACACGAATTTACGAGTACGAATATGAAGTCATTAACCTATAAGTACTCAGGAATTAGAAGCAGCACAGCGAGATGATCCATCACTTCGTACATTTGATGTCAATCGCCTGAAAACACTGCTGCAGTGTGAAATAACTGGCGTGGGCTTTTGGCCGTTTATACCTGAAAAACTCCGTCACAAGATCGTCGAGGTTTACTATTTAATGAGCCACACATCTGGCGAAGCCTCAGTGAAAATTTTATCCAGAAATTATTTTTGGCCTGACATGTGGCGAGATGTCAAGAAGTGGTCAAAACAATGTATAGAATGTCAGAAATGTAAAGTGATGAGACACACTAAAACGACGCCACACGTCATACAAGTGCCCAAATCACGGTTCACGCACATAGACGTTGATCTGGTAACCTTACCTGCCGTGAACAATATACGCTATCTACTTTCATTATGGAATCGCACCACTCAATGATATGAGGCCATACCACTGCCAGACATGAAGCAAAACATTGTCAGTTATGCTTTAGAGCTCAATTGTTTCGCTCGGTTTTGTGCTGCAGTTAAAGTGACAACCGATTGTGGCTCGCAGATCTTCAGCGAAGAGTTCGCTGCACTACTGAAATACTGTGGTGTCAAACACTCCGTGGCCGCGGCTCGTAGTCCAAGAGCAAATGGTTTCGTCGGAAGCCCACATCTGGAACTGAAAGCGGCACTCAAGGCTAGCCCAGAAGAAAATTGGCTTGCGGCTTTGCCGATCAAAGGTAGCTCCGCTGAATTGGTATTTGGCGAATATCTTCGGCTGCCTGGCGAACTAGTTCAAACACGCTCTGAAACTGCGATAACGATGGACGATCCGGCATTTCTGTTTCCACTTTGTAGTTACCGACATTATAACGCTCAGAATCGGCCGATCTGTCCTACACGTTAGCAACATGTTCCAAACTATAAACGCAAAGATTTTGATAGCTGCAAATGATTCTTCGTCAACAACGACATGGATAACAGGATTCTACCCAAACCGAAGCGCGGTATTTATCATGTGTTAGATCGACGTCAAAATTACATAATTTTTGAGATTTATGGAAAAGCTGAAGCTGTCTCCAAACACATATTATCCCCGGCCGACGTTGATCCAAATGACCCGCTGTTCCACGATGTTGACCTATCAGGCAGCGAGGAAACGATTATTCCACCTTCAGACAGTTTTGCTGACCACGGGCTTACGCCCGACATCTCACCTACCACAGATCCAACTGACACCGTCACGCCACCGTGAGTTGTAGAGGAACCAGAGTTAGTGTCGACAGAGCCAACATCAGTGTCTACTCGTTAGGGCAGAGCCATAACACCTCCTGTAAGGCTAGCCCTTCATTGTATACTAGTTCTCATTGTCGGGGGATATATGTAACATGCGGCTCCGTGTTACAACCCAACGAATTACAATTTTGACGAACATAGTTCTCCTTAAGTTCACATATGTTTATTCTGGTTTTGAACAATATTTCTCTTAACTGAGTTTTTAGCAACAATCTCTCAGTTTCAAGCAGTTTAAATTGAAATTTCTTGAACTGCAAATTTAATTGTATTTAATAGGGGTTTGTTAAATAAATAGACACACCCACGCGCAATACGCCGGTAACATGCAGTGGATTTATGTAACTTAACGCTCAAAGCCAGGATTTGTATATTTTTTGTGATCAAACAATTCCTACATAAACTCTAACAGTTCAAATAAGAATCTCTTGATTTATATTTTGTGTATTTCTCAATCATTTATCCGAAACCCTACAGTTCAGCGGATTTATGTGATTTAACACTCAAAATCTAGCATAGAGTGGATTACTGTGACAATACAAAACTTGGATTTATATTTTGTGCATATTATGACTACTCTTATACTATTTTTATCTTTGCTTTCCAACATTATGTTCAATAAAACAATGATATTTGTCTAAGCTTCCGCACATTACCCTTCGGGATATAGCCAGGGATTAATCCTAAACGCGGATCGTAATAACAGCCACCAGTTATTTGGCAGGAGGGCATAACCTCACTAAATTGACAACTAGCCCGCAGAACCTCTTACATTAACTACAAAACCTCCTACAATAGAATCCTGGAGCTATAACCAGACAAACAGTCCTGCACAACGAGTTTTACATCAGTCGCGCTCTAGAAGAACTTCTCTAGCTTGAGTGTTCCTAGAAATCTAGAAAACATCGCCAAGATTCAATGCTACTGTCTATCGTTACATTAGTCAATATTTTTACTTTATATAAAATTTAACAAGTCGGAACACCAAAGTGTTTGGTACAGAAAATTTTATATTTAACAAGTTAAATTTTATTACCAATTAAACGTGCTTTTTATAGGAATGACTCAATGAAACCGACGAACAAAATTAATTCAATAGTCAAGACACAGAAAACATAAATGCCTTATATGAGAAAGCAAACTCTCGACAATTGATTGCCTGATTTATTAAATAATGTATGTAAAGTTAATATGCGTATGTAATGAACCGCTCGCGATATAGTTCACAGCAGATGCTTGCGTGTAACAGTTAATTTTTCTATGTCAGCACATTGTTCATGCTGCCTTTGGTTTATCCTTCTGGTCACAACTGAACTAATTTGTTACTAGGTTTGCAACACCTAATACATACTTGCATATATATTAGTTCTTCGCAACAAACGGTATTTAATTGATGGCTTGTTGTACAATGTGCTGACATAGAAAAATTAACTGTTACATGCAAGCATCTGCTGTGACCTATTTGGCGAGCGGTTCATTACATATGCATATTAACTTTACATACATTATTTAATAAATCAGGCAATCAATTGTCGAGAGTTTGCTGTCTCATATAATGCATGCATGTTTTCCGTGCCTTGACTATTGAATTAATTTTGTTCGTCGGTGTCGTTGAGTCATGCCTATTGTGAAATTGATAAAAGATAAAGAAACAAAATATGAAACAACTGAAACCTAGCAAAATTGAAAAATCAAATTCTCGAAATAATTTGAACAAGGCATGATTTCGATTTTCTTTCTTTATTAATTTTCTTTTTAAACAGCCACAGTTGTGTAAATTTATAAATAAATTGTTATTTTATTTATGTCGGAGGAAACATCTTCATCTACCAACAGTATCTTCTTAAATAATGTGTCTAAGAATAGACGTAATACTCGTACCTTGGCTATCGTCAAATCCTTCCGGAAGAGTTTTGCATACTGGTGCCCCTGACGACAATAAAATCGGGAGATTCCTTTGGTTTCTTTAGCGGACCTAGGCTTATCTGTCTGACGTCTGCTATATCCTTTTTGTCTAAGTGAATTTACTATCGCATTTTCTTTTTTAGTGATATGAAAAACAATAAAATCGATTTCTGCTAGTCGGGTATTCTGAGTATTCACACTGCGAGAGTACTTCAGCCTTGCAGGTTTACCGTTTCGTCTGTCAATAATGTTAA
>JAQBSW010007146.1:0-43000 GCA_029291075.1 Eudiplozoon nipponicum
ACATAAATAGAGAACCACTTGTTTCGTATTGTGGTTCCCAAAAGATTCTATGCCGCTAATGCGGAATTAACGAGGACCTGCGACTAGATGCATGGAGATATTCGTAAACACAAGTGTCGCTCGGTTAGTGAGAGTACGCTACAATGTGATCAAAGAACCAATAACGTGAATATCACTTCCTGGTTATGTGAATGCTGATGAAACTCGTGTGCAATTCCAGCAATTTACAAGTACTGCCTCACTAGCTTGTTGAGCAGGATTTGTACGCGACCTACTCTGACAACAACACAGCCAACGTAATCCACAACGAAAGTGAATCATAAAAGAGCGGACGAATAGAAGCGGTCGGTTCGTCAATTGCATTTCTGATTAAAGCTTTCTGACGTTTAGCTGATATTGGTAAAATACTGACCAAATCAAGCGAATGTATTTGCTTAAAAAACCGCCTGAGTGGTGAAAGCTTTGTCAGTTTATCTGACCGTTTTCATCAGCATAAAGTAGAAACAGCTTATACCATGATTCATTTATCGATAACTGATATTTTACATATTTAAGCATAATTTATCAATTCATTGCCATAAGTTCCGGTTAAAATAAGAATAGAGAAAGAAATGAATTAGAAAAGAACGCTTGGTTTGCCTTGAAATTGAAACAAGCTTTTGTTTTCCGAAATTTTTGAAATAAAAGAAAATAATGAGCTGAAACGCAAAATCTATCAATTTGATTTTCAGTAGATGAATTTGATGCTATAGACATGTATATATTTACATATTTAAAATGTAATAGCTATTATGAATTAAGCATTATCCTTATTAATTTCTCTCCAAATTTGAATTGGCTATTTTGGGCTTGTTTCAAATAAGTAACTATGATCATATATTGATACTTTAAAAAATAGGCTAAAGCAACTTTCCAATAATTTTAGGTAAAAAAGTACAGAGATGAATTTAAAATATTTAACCAATTGTTTAATATGCAATTGAATACAAGGTGTTTCGCACCTAGTAACAAATTATTACAAACAGGACTAGAAGTATAAATCAAATTCAGCATGAACAGAAGGTACAATTTCACGTACACATTCATTTCATACTTACTGGCGACTCATCAGTTGGAACCGGTATTACGCCCTACATCCACTATATATTTGAGTGAGGAATTTGGGACAATTGGAAGGTACAATCGACTACACGAATGTGTATACCAGCAACAGTGGAGATAACTTCGTATAAAGTATTTGACAATGCGATTTTAAAACCAACTCACAGTATATAATATCTATGCCAAGCCTGTAAAGGATACCAACACTATGGTAGCCGAGTAAGTACCTGATATCAACACTATGGTTGCCAAGTCGGTACATGGTATTAACACAATGGATTTCATGATATAGTAAATTTCACTAAAATTGAGAATTACAACTACTTCTGAACACATGTTACTCCAGCAAATCCATACACTCTAGCCTTGATCAATATCAGATTTCACTTGTCGCGATAATCGTGATATAATTCTATCAAATATATAACATTTAGAGACTGTTTGTTGCGGAGAACTGATAAATAAGCAATCGTGTATTAGGCCTTGCGCAACTATTGATTGTACACTCCAATTGTTTCACATTCTTTATCAAAATATATATAGTGAATATTGGGCGAAATACCAGCTCTTACTGGTAAGTCGCTACTAAGGACGAAACGAATGGGCACTTGAGATTATACCTTCCGTTCATGCTGACATTGTTTTATCCGTCTGGTCCTGATTGAACTAATTTGTTACTTGTTGCACAAAACCTAAAACACAATTGCCTATATATCAGTTCTCCGCAACAATCAGTATCGAAATGTTTAATTTTCGCTACGAAAAAAGTCTGGCCACAAATCCTGAATATGGTGAAGATTGTAATAACTATGCTTTGTCAAATTTAAATCTCGCAAATGCCAACCAATAAACACATAAAATGCTTTGAATTATGTTGGTTAAAATGTTATGCAGCGCAATACTTCATTTGAGAAAAAGCAAAACTAACTCTTCTGTTCATGTTGCTGTTGTAGAAGATTGTACTCAGGTTGCGCCATAGCTTTATTCCGTCAACAGAAACATTTAAATCCTTCTGGTTACGTGTAATATAAACATCATGCCATTGATTGTCGTCTAGAAGACTCCCAGCATCAACAGAATTATCCGTCAATGCATCAGACATTGATAACACACCCAAATTGACATTAACTCGCAGCCGACCACTAGTTTGAAAAGTTTAAAAAGATGTTCGTTTACTATAAAAGCACTTAAAATTTCCAACAACAAATTTTAGCTCTAAATTAACTGGAATTATAGAAGAAAATCTATGTACAAAGCAAAATATTACCTAATATCATATTTATAACTATCATAAAAAAATCACACTAAACTTTCTACCATATATTCATTGAAATAAACATCATTGTTTATATGATTAAACGATTATTGGTTGCGCTGTCGATG
Organism: Eudiplozoon nipponicum; assembly: GCA_029291075.1. Lineage (NCBI taxonomy): Eukaryota > Metazoa > Platyhelminthes > Monogenea > Mazocraeidea > Diplozoidae > Eudiplozoon > Eudiplozoon nipponicum. The sequence goes on from JAQBSW010007146.1 coordinate 2,485, forward strand.
ATTATAATTATTTAAATCAAGGTTGCAATCTTGATATAAACGCTAATTCCATTATATATACACACATTTTCAGTATAAACTAAGCATTGTATAATGTAGAAAACAAAATTGATCCACTGATGATTTTGGACAGTACTTAATGAGCTCCCAATAGGGACAAAATCGGTCTACTAATCCAACTGTCTTTTCTATTTCATACTATGATTAGTTTATACAGACTAAAATATATATAATGGGATTGGTGTTTATATCCTGATTTAACTAACCGTCATCATTTTTTGTTTAATTTAGAAGCAATTCAACATCTGTGAATCTGTAACCCCATGAAAGTAATAAATGGAGACCAAATGAACATTCTCACCGGAATATCTCAACACCGAGGTAGTCTCCTTGACTGTCATCTCCGTAAAGTATTAATCCATTGATGTTTTTAGTTCGAAATCGAAACTGAATTTCATCTTTAACCAACTCGGTAGATCTTCCCACTTTGTCAAGGCGTAACTCGACCCAGTTTCTGCCATTAAAATTACCAACGAAAGGTCCTAAGTAAACAAATAATAAAAGTAAGTTGAACAAACAAATTACCCTTAAACAGAAAATTAATGCATTTATTGTTTACCTCTCTTGTATAACGTTATCTTATTTTATCAAATGTAATTTTTTACGAAATAAAGTGTTTTACGTGTTAGACTAAGTCTGCATGATGAAGGATTTGAAATGCTATCAAATATCACGACAGGATGTAATAAAATTTTCAAATTCATTTGACAAATAAGTGAGACTAAGACCGCTTCGATTACTAGAATAGACTGATAACAGAACGCATGCATAAAATATCGCATAAATGAAGTAATGCACAACTTATTAAAATTCCTCTTATAACAAGCTTTCAAACGGTCAATTTAGAAAAAACAGTTCAATTACGAGATAAAATTTCTAAAAGCAAATTTCAGCTATATCGGCTATCATTTCCATTTTAAAGATAAAGGATTTTCGTTACTCTTTAGAGTTAATAGAAACTGATAAAAAGAAGTTATACAACGTCAGAAAACATAACCTTGAACACAAACATTCCTACATGATTATGGAAATAATAAGATTAAATCAAACAAGCTAATATGTAAATTTCATATAAATGTGTAATTATAAATAGCAAAACATATGAAAATAATCAGTGAGTAATTTGTTTGACAGGAGGACCACGTTAGCCAATCAGTCGATTAGATTTAATGGCCGTAATGAATCATGAATTGTGTGCCTAGTAACAACTTTAACCACACAGGGCAAAGATCATACGCGCTTCGAGGCTTATATTGTTTACGTACAAAAGCTTATAAAGGAGATTTCATCGTTCCCTTTTTGAATATTACACGATATATATTTTCAGCATTAGTGGGACACTTCTACTGAGCGGGGAATTTGTCAGGATATCTTGCGTAATCTTTTAATTATTTAACGTCTGTTATTCTCATCAACGTTTCCACTTTCAATTTGAACGCCTTGAATTAGCTCCCATTCAAGCTCGCAAGATGACAAACGAGTTAATAGATAAGTTTCTCAACATCTTGAAGTTTTAATGGCTCTTCTCGATAGCGTTAAACAATGGATGGCTTATAAGCTTTCTGGTCGATCTCAGGTTATTACTTCTGCAATGCTTAAGGATTTTTTCACATCACATCTGATTGTAAACACAATTTTAAGAACTTAATTCTTTCCAGACGGTAGTCACTCACACAATTAACTGCAATATAAGTGTTCAACTCCTTATAGAGAAAATGTCGACCTTGCTCTATATTAATATCTACAAAGTACATTGCCTTCGAATATTAAACGGTAAATATATTTTTTTGTGAATAGAAAACACATTTAATAACGAAGTGGATAATGGTCGGCTTATTTCAAGAATACACAAATACATATTACAGTTTTACATTTATATCAATTTTGGATTTACATAATATGGATGGAAACCAGTCGGACTCTCAGTTTTACCTCTACATTTTGTTGGTGGTTTATTGCCGTTTAATTTGTTAGGACATGTGCTTACGTGCCAGTTTGCGTGTATGTACGCCTAGAGGAGTCTTATCATATTACTGAGTGACGTTTAAGATCTGGTTTACCTTATGTTGATGGATTGAGTTTTGACCAGGTGTTCGCTACTTTAGATTTTACACGTACGACTGTTTTTCAACGTTTGGTGTCTTTCGTGTCGCCTTATAATTGAGTTTTATATTTTCCTTTTGATAACAGTACTGAATGTGCAGATTGCAATGTAGATTGCTAATATTTTTTCGCAATTTAAAAAATGTTAATAATGATAGTGACGCAATTTTGTCAGCTGTTTTTTTCAGCTTGTTGCTAATCCGATCGAATTTTTGTTGATGTTGGACTGATGAGTGCTTAGGCTTGCCTCAATGCTATTAAATTGTTATTGGTTTGTGTGATTCGTGGCCACTCGAGTAAAATTTCATTTTAGTGGAACTTTTGTATGTTTGTGTAGGGTGTTTCTTGTTCTGTATAAAGAACTTCGTATACGAATAGTCACTTTTCGGACTTAGCTTTGTGTAGTACTCAGAAATTAGTTCAAATGTCTCGATGCCTTGTTTCGAACATATGTTCGGAGACAACTGATTTTTCTGACAATGCCACGCCTTCTTCTTGGATGGTTGTCACGCCTTCTTTTCATTAACTAAAGCAAAATAAAGTTTCATGTTGTTCATCAGTTTCTTTTTTCATACAGCCACTATATATGTTACCGCACATAGACTATGAATGATTTAGAGGTAATTGTCAAAGTGAAATTTTGCCTCCAACATCATGATTATTTGTGTGATGAATGCGATGTTAATTTTTGCACTATGAAAATTGGCGTTAGTGATTCAGTTTATTTGACAGCAAGGTATACTCTTTAATAAATCAAGATATAGTTTTCACATTTTGATTATAAGCATGGTTTCTGAACGGGCGCTCTTCCTCTACTAATTTATTTAATGTTCTTAACTACTTCACTTATCTAGGACGCGACTAATGTCCTCTCTTTATGGATAGTTCAAAAGCCATCAATCCTTTCTCTTTCTCGGCAATTTGATTTAGCTTATTAAATAAAATCTTTAAGCTTAGTAATTTCTGTCTCCGAAACTGATTTGCAACGGTAAGTGTTATCAGTGTTCTATCGAGATCAGCTTCTACCATTTCGTGAGTTCCACAGGGCTCAGTAGTGGGTCCTAGGCTTTTAAAATTAATACTTGCGCAGATTTAGATTGCCAGTAAACAATTCAAAAATTTCAAACATGTCGATTATATAGTTGTAGTACTCAACAGTCCAATCACCTTTAGCTCCCTAGCATTTCAGACTATTTTATTTTTACCTGTTCTACAAGCTTACCTGTGTGGGATGTTCTTTATACTCAATCAGGATAGAACTCGTTTTACCAAATTAGGTTCCGACTCCATTCTACATTCGCTAGCTGTAAAATTTTCTCTGGACATCGAAATAATAAACTTGATCAAGTATTTAGGTATCAAATTTCTTAAGTCACAAAGTAAAAATAAAAAAGGTCAGATGAGCCTGTATAATTTGTTCCAAGACACAAACCTTTATAATATTACTAAATTTATTTAACTCGTATAGCTTGCTCCTCAGATTCTGCACAGCTTAATTTTATCGCCCCTTCAATTTGAATTCCGCTATTGTCCTAGAGCAGATTGCATCTCGATCTGGTATACTTCTCCTTCGTCATGGTCAGAAATACCAAAAGCGATTCCTACTTGCTAATGTCCTAAACTTATGGCTGTCTCCAAATAAGAGTTATCTCTTTCACAAATAAGACCTCAGATATTTTTCTATCGAAATTCTCACCCACGACACTCGTACGTCACGCGCAATTTGAAGTCCCAAATGCAATCCAACCATACCTCCACCTGTTTTACTTAAGTCTACATATTTTCAAGGTCGCAAGTTTTTTCAAAGCACTACCCATGCAGAAAACATTTGGATCTCACTATGAATTAAGGCTGATAGTCTGTAACTCGTTAATAAATTCGTGTGATACAGCACTGACTGGAAACGAAAATTGCATCATTCAAGCGTGTAATTCATTTTGTCGCTAGCATGAATATCTCCAGGCACCACACCGGAATTTTGGAAAATAAAATCGCGAATCAGTTTGATTCTAGCCGAGGTGTTACTCTATCTCCAACTTTTCATAAGTCGTATTGTTGGCCAAATTTCCAACATAGGTAGGTTATTCTATTTCAGCGTCTCCGGCAGACATTCATAGGAATGCAAGATTGACGATCATGCAATTTGCTGTATTTAACGTCTCCATCTTCGCACTTTCATGATCTCAAGCCAATGATATGTACCTCACTCGCAATTTCCCCCGAAAACCTGCTCCATTGGTGCTCTTATCTTTTGTATTTATTTGCCGTAGAGTTAATCGGTGTTCAAATAATATTCCAAGAATAATTTTCTGGCCCAATGTATACTAGGAATAGTTGACTTCATTGAATTACATGAGGTACAGCTATAATGTGATCAAAAGTACATATTCTTACACGTTTTGTGCTTCCTTTTACAAATACGTTGTAAAAGTCATTGTCCTTATCGCACAACCAAATAAATAATTCTAATTTAGATTTTTGCCGTGGTCTTTTTAATTTTTAGGTAGATGGCCTCTGATGCAAAATAAAAATTTATTATTACCACGTTTTGCTTAACCAATCCTTTTCCTTTCTGTTTCAGCGGAAGACCGAAAACTCAAAACCCCTGCTGGACCACCCAACTGTTTGCATTGGCATCGACTCCCCCTCATCTTTCATCGGTCATAACCTCGTTCAACGGACGCCAGTAATCCCTGCACGACACACTAGCTTCAATCTAGTCGAATACATCCTGTTCAATACTACATTTTAGAAATTCAATACCCACGATAAAGGACTCCATAGGTCGACGGCTGCTTCCGGTCCGCCATCATTTTCGATCCCACACTCCAACTCATCTGTTCTGACTCAGCCTACCCCACATTGATGCTCGGATACTTCATTGACTGAACTCCAATTGATCTTGTCTAGCCAAATGGAATTTCATTTTTATTTTTCTCCAGATTGAACTATCATGAATTTGATGAAAACATGTCTCTCCCTCAACTCCTCCCCGCTTGCTATTAAATACTTTGCTAATCACAATTTCATTCATCTCCACACATCCTACCTTTGATATGTTATTTCAATGGTCGGGCCTGTTGGCCTTTGATACCAAATAAATGTATTATTATTATTATTATTAGTAGTAGTAGTAGTAGTTGCAGTAGTAGTAGTATTAGTAGCAGAAGAAAAATTAGTAGTATCAGAACACTTTAACCTGCAAAAATAGTTGGACGAATAAATAGCAAGCTCTACGGGGTCATTCAAGAGGCACGATTTTTCCAGTAGTTTGGTATTTATTAGATAAGAACTCTAATCACAAATAAAAGCAAAAGTATAGCGACAAATTGATAACCAAAAAAGGAAATCGTAAATTTCATTTGAATATCTATTGTGTTATAAATGATCTGTTATTCCAAGTGATAATAATTATAAAAACTGCTTACTGTATTTACAACCGAACAATTCCATTCTCAGTGAAATTAAATTATGCCACCGTTGTGGATTAAGTCGCACATATCTTGCAATGACAGGATAGGTAAAGTTAACCATAACAACAGAATTGTCATTGTAATTTCCACGGAAAAGCTAATTGATATGTTTAAGAATATATCTTACATTTGGTTGACCAAATTTATCCTTTATTACTGAAAACTGTACGGGCACATCTGAATCTGTATAAAAAATGTAGTAATCTTGAACCCATTCCCTGGCACCCTGTCGGCCTTGTGTCGCGACAGCTGTTAAGACCATTCTCTCTCTCAAATCGATTTGTATGTACTGCTTATCATTTTGGTCCAGGGCAACCCAGGCTCCCGTACCAGTTATTGATGTATCGAACAAAAATGCTTGAATTTAAAATTTTAATAAATACCATCCGATATATGCAATCGCCCATAGTATGCCATAGTTTGTTGAGAAAAGGAAGATGAACTAGTAACCTGAAAATTTTGAATGCCGTTATGGCGATCAGTCATTCCTAAAGGAAGAACAGGATAATAATCACATCGTACTTATTATTAGAAATTAAATGACTTACAAGAGGAAGAGTAGTCAAGAAGAACAAATAAAAAGTTCATTAAACATATTGCCGGTTTGAACATATTGAAGGCTAATTAACATTTAAATAAACGCTGTCAACAAACTGATCATATAAAGAAAATTATAACGAACGCAAATAATGTAAACGCCCCGGCTTCAAGTAAATGCCGTACGACGTTAGAAACTCGGTTAAAATGCTCTGAATAGAGATTTGTTACTGATAGGGGCCCTTAAGAGGGCCTGGTCGTGCCTTCTCCTGATTTATTCAGAGTGTGAAGATGTCCTGGAGCCATGGGTGGACTCTGATTGTTGTTGCTCCCGTTCTAGAGTTGTAATCACGATGTGGATAACGTCGTTCAGGTTCTGCAATTAATTGGCTCGTCTCGCTGGTTATACCGCAACAAGATTAGTCACGGATGTAGCTAATTATTGGTGAAACTATCAAATCACCAGCGTAGGTATTGACAGCCGACAAAACGCACACGCGTAACGCAGCGCAGAATGCAAATGCGACAACTGACTTGCATGGTAAATTGCCGTGCTTAAATAGCATGCCATAGTAATATATGTCTTTTTGCACACTATTGGTTAAACGGCAAGTTTCGCTTTTTTTCTCATTGGTGTAACGTAAATAAAATTGAATTTGATGAATGATATGATGCCAGGTAACCACTAGGAATTGTTACACAAATTGTTAGCTCTAGTGGTCGGTCATACCACGTGTGGCAATATAGAGCAGTGTAAGATTTGGGAGCCGCAGCGTGAAGATTTCGAGGTAAATCGCCTCTGAATTTGCCAGGTTTAATTTAAAACCTAAGCAGGTTGGATCGTTGTCAATGTGTTTGTATACGACCAAAGGAGCTAGAGTGCTCGACGTTGTGGTCATAACATTTTTAGAGTGGTCTTTGTGCAATTGATGAAGTTGAGATATGCATTGAAAGTGGCCTGTACCATGATATGAAGCTGATCAATATTTAGTGTTGCTACACGAAAGCGTTAGCTCTAAGTAGCTGGTCATACCAAAATAGGCAGTGTAATGTCATGTGTGAGCAATACATTATAATGTAAAAATATATACATCAAAGGTAACTGCATAAAAATATGTACACGAACATTGCCTCAGAGATGGCATAATACCAAAGAACTGTTCAAAAATACTACACAATTGTTAGCTAAGAACAGCTGGTTATGCCACGTGAGACAAATACGAAAATTAACGTAAGTTTAAAAAATTTTATAGTTAATGTTAATGTTTAAAAAAAATTAATTACGCGTTATCCAAAGCAGGTTATTTAGATTGTGGGCAGACGGAGCCTGAGACGTGTGTAGAAGGTTGAACGCTCTCAGGATCAGATGGTTCGATAAACGGTTTTAACCTGTCTATGCTTACTGATGTCGGTGTAGCGCCTTGCATAATGATGAAGTATTTTGGTTGTCTGAGTAAAATCGGGTAAGGACCGCGATACTTGGGTTGTAGTGGTGCAACAGCATTATTGTTGCGAACGAGTACTCTCTTGCGGCTGTGGAGCTGTGGGTGAACGAAGACTGGACGAGGCGTGTGTCTCGGCTGCTGTTCGGACATGTTACTGAAATGAAGTCGAAGGCGGGTAGCTTCGTCTTGTGGGTCATCTTGTACCGGTAGTAGACGTGGGAGCTGACTAGGCAGGCGTAGATCCATGCCATACAAGAGTTGTGACGCAGACGTTTTAATGGATTCACGAGTTCGGGAACGCATGGCAAGAAGAACTAAAGGTAGTGCATCGACCCAGTTGCCATTAATGGACGAGGATGCTAAAGCAGCTTTGAGTACCCTATGCATTCTCTCTACCATACCATTAGCTTGGGGATGGTAGGCAGTCGTCTGGCGTAAGATGCATCCCATGTACCGCAAGGTGGTTTTGAAGCGATCAGATGAAAAGCAAGTGCCTCTGTTCGTGATGACCTCATTGGGAACACCATAATTGGATATCCATGCAGAGATAAAACCGTTAGTTACTTCATATGCAGAAATGATGCCAAGAGGTAATGCCGCAGGCCACCGTGTAAATCTATCGATCATAGTTAGAAGGTAGCTGAAACATTTAACGTTTGTCAGATGAACTATGTCGATGTGGACGATGGCTAGGCGAGAAGTAGACCGAAAATTTTGCAACTTAGAACGAATGTGTCGTGTGATCTTGTTTTTCTGACAAATTGCACACTCTGAGACCCATCGTTTAACATTCTGCCTAAGTCTCTGACCCCAGAAACGATCTGTAAGAAGTCGGACAGTCGCTTGGCTTCCTGGGTGAGAAATTGAGTGAATTGAATAGAAAACCTTCCTCTGAAGGCTGGTCGGCAGAACTGGCTTGTTGGGCTGCGTACCCGTGAAGTAAACAAATGGTAAGCCTTCCCACAGACGGCATATGAACTTGGTTGGGTGACGGGCTATTGATCTTTGAATATGAATGTCATCGCGTTGTTCAGTTCGCAGGAGAGTTGGCGTTAGTGCGGGTTCACTGAGTGCCACGGAGTTGACAGTGAATGGTGACGGCGAAGGTGGTTGTAGAGAGACGTCTGGCCTGGACAGGGCATCTGCAATGAAGTTCTGTTTGCCCTTGACGTGAAAGACGTCAAATTGCCATTCACTTAGACGAGAAAGCTGTCTTTCCACTCTGGCAGGGTACTTGGCGATAGATGAAGTTGCGTTTAGAAGTGCGCTAACTAGTTGTGCATGATCTGTGAAAACAACAAATCTGCTACTGCCAATGATGCTGATAAAATGGCGTACTGCGTCGTGGATGGCGAGAAGTTCTCGGCCGAAAGTGTCGTACCTCGTTTCAACTGGTTGGAGAGTACGCGAGTAGAAACTGATAGGCTTCCGAACTCCGTCGATCTCTTGTTCCAACGTGGCTCTAATAGCGAATTTAGAAGCATCTGTCGTGAGTAGAAATGGCTTTTCAAAATCTGGGTGTGTTAGCATTGTGGCATTTGCTAATGAGTTGATGGCAAGTCGAAGTAATTCCTCGTCTTCGGATGACCAAGCAATGATGGAATTCTTGCTAAGTCTTTTTCGGTTCCGCAGGTGCTTGCACAAAGGATAAAGTTGTTTTGAAAGGCCAGGAAGGAACTTGCGATAATAGTTTAGTACCCCCAGGATTTTCTGCAACTCGCTGACAGTCCTTGGTGACTTGATATTCTTGATTGAATTCGTCTTTGACGGCAACGGTTGAATACCTTGGGCCGTGATACGATGCCCTAAGAAGTCCACGGATGTAGTTGCAATACGCGTCTTGTCACAATTGATCTTGAGTCCGCGGTTGGATAAGCGTGAGAGGACATTTCGTTGATGCTTCGCATGAGATTCTAGATCTGGACTGAATACCATAATGTCATCGAGATATGACATACAATAAGCAGAGTCGTCGCGATGTATGTTGTTCATGAATCTTTGAAATGTCTGAGTAGCACAATTAAGTCCAAAAGGCATGTAAAGATATTCAAAAAGGCCAAATGGAGTGATGACTGCAGTTTTCTCGATATCCTCTGATGCTACCGGTATGTGATGGTACGCTTGTCTGAGGTCAATCACTGAGAAGAAATTGCTGCCGTTGAGTTTTTCAAGTAAAATGTTAATATTTGGAATAGGATATGCATCAGATTTTGTCACTGAATTTAGCTTACGGTAGTCTCCACAGGCTCTGTACGATCCGTTTGATTTAGAGACTAAGTGCAATAGTGACGCCCATGAACTTTTCGATAGTCTGATGATTCCCTCTTCCAAAAGCCTTGAGAATTCTTCTTGGGCAGCTTTCAGCTTAGCAGGAGCCAGTGGTCGCTTCTTGAGTGCAATAGGTTGTCCTTCTGTAACGATATGATGCATCGTGTTGGAGACTCGTAGCTCTGACTTGTTAAGATCGAAAAGCGATTTGTATTTTCAAAGAGCTGCTGATATCTCTACTGAATGATGCACTGGGGTTGGCTGAATGACCTGTTACTCTAAACGCTTGTAAGCAAGTGTCCAAAAGCTTTGTTCAAGTCCGGTGGAGGGGTCGATGATCTTTTGATTGGCAAGATCAACAATGAGCCGAAATTTTAGAAGGAAATCAAGGCCTATTATATTATGTGAGACCTTAGCAATGATGAAGTTGTGGGAAAATTCACGTCGTAGATCTATGTTGAGTGTGCGGTACCGGCAGCCATAAGTTGGTATGGGCTCGCCTGTAGCTGTTGCGAGAAGAACGCCTAGCGACATCTCGGTCATTGAATCACCTTTGAGAACTGAGACTGCCGCACCTGTGTCTACGATGAACTCTTCGCCAGTTTTGAAATCAAGAAGGTGCAGAAGCTCGTTGGGCTGTTTGGCCGGGTCATGCAAACAAGTAGGCTGGTGATTGCGACCGGCATTGTCTGTTTGGTTCTCTATGTGAAAAATTCGGCGTGGACGAAAAGAGTCGAGAGGGATGTTGGATTGTAGTTGGATTCTTCCCTGTAGCACCGTTGATGCCGTTGATGTGCAGAAAGTACGTCTTTTACTTCCTGCGCCAGACGTTTCCCGATACTGATGCACCCTTGTGCCTGCGGTCTGTTGTCCTTTCCGTCAGCTGTGGAAATTAGCACTCATTCGGAAATTCTTCGGAACAACAAAGACAGACTTCGCATGAATAAAAAACTTCCGGTGTTTATAACACCAGTTCTTTGGGGCATATTTATTAAAGGATTGCGGAGATCTCGATCGCCGCCTACCATTATAATTTGACTTAGGAACGAATTTTGGTCGAGCATTCACTTGATTTAGCTCGGATTTGTTAATGGCCAATCCTTCTAGAACTTTAGCCATGTTCGCCACTGTCCTCTCTAAAGAGGAGAGTCTATCATCTTGCGGGGGTGAAGAAAAGGATGATGGATTCACTTTGGGTTTCAAAACCCTATATTCTAATTCACATCTCTCAGATAAATCATCTATAGAGAGAGTGTTGGGGAGCTGTCTGGCAAAGAGTTTTAATGTTTGGGAAAGATTGTTAATGAAAACAACCTTAGCCTCATTGTCAGAAATGTTGGTTTTATACCAACATTTCCGTAATTCCCTCAGTATTTCAATGAGGCCAAGGTTTGGCATGTCTAACTGCGCATATTTGTTTATTATCTGCTCAGTTTCTGTGGGCCCAAGCAAGGATTCTACTTCGTTTTGTAGGCCCAAAATGGGATTAGGTAGCTTCCTAATGGCCTCAAGCTTAGGATAAATCCGTCGCTGCAATTCAGAAGGTAGTTTAGCAAAAGCCTTCGACAGTTTTTGATGACTGTCATAATCTGGAAACGGGGAGAAAGCGGAGTCTACACGCAAAAAGAATAGTTCACTATCTCCATCCCAAACACTAACATCAATATCTAAAATTGGACCTGACATTCTAACAATCTTACGGTATCCTAAAAGCATAAATTTATAAGCAATATGAAAATATATAAATATACTTTAACGAAACGCTTACCCACAAAAAGCTTCCACAGTTGAATGAGCGCAGAACAAAAGCACGTCACAGTAACTGCTTCCAAAAATCCGCAATTGAGCCTGTCGAGTACGTACGGTACCGTTTTGTACGTAGAAAAGATGAACAGAGGCCCCGTTGGCCTTTGATGCCAATGTATTATTATTATATCCCAAAAAAAATTCAACACAAATCCACGAATATATACCCAACAAAATTCCCAGAAGACCACGATCACGGTAAAGAAAACGCAAATGTTAATCGATTTTTATCCCAAATAAATGAAAAAGGAAGTCAATTTTATTTATACCAAAAAAATCAGAACAATAATCAATATCCTGGCGCGGTCGCCAATTTTGTAAACGCCTTCAAGTAAATGCCGTACGACGTTACAAACTCGGTTAAGGTGCTCTGAATAGAGATTTGTTACTGATAGGGGGGCCCTTAAGAGGGCCTGGTCGTGGGTTCTCCTGAATTATTCAGAGTGTGAAGATGTCCTGGAGCCTTGGGTGGACTCTGGTTGTTGTTGCTCCCGTTGTAGAGTTGTAATCACGATGTAGATAACGTCGTTCATGTTCTGCAATTAATTGGCTCGTCTCGCTGGTTGTACCGCAACAAAATGAGTCACGGATGTAGCCAATTGTTGGTGAAACTATCAAATCACCAGCGTAGGTATTGACAACCGACAGAACGCACACGCGTAACGCAAAGCAGAATGCAAATGCGACAACTGAATTGCATGATAAATTGCCGTGCTTAAATAGCATGCCATAGTAATATATGTCTACTTGCACACTATCTGTTAAACGGCAAGTTTCGCTTTTTTCTCATTGGTGCAACGTAAATAAAATTGAATTTAATTTACGCAGTATGTCGGCCATTAATTTGTGTCGTTACAATAATATATTCTTACAAAAAATAAAATTGAACGTTCCAAGTGGAATAATGTAAGACATTATAACACGGGCATTATTATTGGCAGTAAACTAATGGAGCTTGAATACCACCGTTGTAACTTTAAACTGTGGAGGATATATATGTAAACGCCCCAGCTTCAAGTTAATGCCGTACGACGTTACAAACTCGGTTAAAGTGGCATAAAATAAATAGTTATTGTGGCAATGGCCACCTTTAAGACAATTAATGAACAAAGGGTCTTATCTACGGCAGACATTATTTCAACAAAAATTCCTCGCAGAAGCGCCCGTATAAGTATGAAGCAGTCAGCACAATGAAAAAAGCAGACTTCGAGCTGAAGTGAACATAAATTAATTAATGTGTAAATTTGTTTTATTAAATCGATGCTCGTTGTGCGAGCAAAATTCTATATATAATTGAATAAAAATAAAGCATTTGTGGTACATTTAAAATGTCTTCTGATGGGTTGGAAACGTTGATTCAGGCATTGACTACTCAAATGAATAATTTAACTGCAGAATTAGGCATAATTAAGGCTCGTCTAGACGATACGCTAATAATAAATACGGAAGAGATCCAAGTACGTGGACCATCCAACATAGGTGGACAAAACAATGGCGACCGCGCCGAAGAGGAATCAGGAGGAAATATGACGGCGTTTTCAGCCGAATCGACGAGTTATTTCAGACCGTCATCAGAGTTTAAGCCGATGTTGGCACCACTAGATGTGGAAAGGCCACAGTTGTGGTTCGAAAATTTGAAGCATCAGTTCGAGCCCAAGAATTTACATTGGAAGCACCTATTGTGCGTGTAGCTGTCCAGGAATTAGTAGACCGGACAGTAGCAGTCCAATTGGAATTGCCGGTTGACCTCACGTATGAAGAATACAAAAGACGCGTGTTGGATCATTTCCGGGCTAGGCCTCAGGAAGTGTTCTTAGAGTTATACAGCCTGAAACCATTTATGTGTGAGATGCCTATGGATACCATGGCACGTATCAAGCTGTCGTTCTCGAAGATTACCGAGTCTTTACCCGGCTTGCAACCACATGAGGCCATCATGTTCAAGCTGCTGGATCCTACCAGATACGGTGAAATATCCAGCGCCCAGGGAGGCCTTGAAGAGAGACTTCAGGCTCTTCAAAGTTCGGCCATAATGACAAACAAAGTGGCAGCTGTATCTCCACGCATGGGTCCAGTTACGACATCTGACAGGAGCGACATACCGTATTGGAATTCTTCGCGGCATAATAAGCTGTTCCGCGACAGAAGGCAACAGCCAGTGGCCTGGAAGCAAAGTCAGTATATAAGGACTCCAGCTCCGACGAATACGACGTATAAGCGTCAGCAGAACCCATGTACTGCTCCTCGAGAATGGCCAGTGCAGTGGGGTAACAGGGTGCACAATCTCACAAATAAAGGTGGGAGAGCGAAGGGCACAAATATTAATCCTTTGGTGGCTCCGACGGGTAGATCGAATGAAGACCAGCAGAACAAACAAAAAAGTGGTCCAAACCAGATGGCCTTTGAAGAAAAGGAAGTGTGTGAAACATTGCCAAATGTAAGAATTTTCATTAAAGTTAAATTTTTAGAACTCTTCAACGGACAGCCAGTAATAATGCAATTGGATACTGGAGCTGATGTGTCGGTACTACCATTGACTTGGCCATTGAACAATGTAAAACCTACGAAAGCAAGTTTATGTCAGGCATCGGGCGCATCGATGTTGGCTGTGGGCGAGTGGGACACGAAGTTGTTAATAAATGAAAATGTCTATCATATGTCTTTTGTTGTTTCGAATACGCAAACGCCCTTATTGGGACTTGATTTCATTAGAAAATGGGTTAAGACGATAGACTGTCAAAATAAACGTGTATGCCTATCGCGGCCTGAGGGAATAAGTTCAATAAAGTCTATATGTACCCCTAAGATGCAGGAGGAGACCAGTTGTCTGTCTGGGTGGTGGAAGAATCTTCAAACCCAATATAACATTATATTCCAACTGCCTGATTGTAGCGAGCGTCCAGGGCCGACGGTCGACCAGTTTAAGCTATGGCTAGAATTAAATGACTGTTACGAACCACCAAAAATATATGGTGCTCCTCCAAAGAAATTAGCAGCAGCGACTCGAGCAACCCAAGAAATGATAGAAGCCGGCGTTCTTGAACCGTCAACATCTGTTTTTCGTGCTCCGATGGTTTATGTTACGAAAAAGGATAGTTCGCTCCGACCAGCGGCTGATTTTAGGCAATTGAACTCAGTAACTAAACCGGACCCGTATCCCATGCCGGCTCTGCGTGATCTGTTCTTACAGCTAGCGGGAGGCAAATGGTTTGCCGTGCTTGATCTTAAACAGGGATTTTGGCAAATAGGCGTGCGGCCCGAAGACCAATGGACGTTAGCGTTACAGGTACCCCAAGGTCATTTCCAATTCACTCGGGTACCATTTGGTCTTAAGAACACACCAAGTGTTCAAAAGAAGGATGGACTCTATCGTATCCGACTTACCCTGTACAACAGCTTATACTGACGATGTTATTATATGAGCCACTACTGAACACGAATTACGTATGGCTGCAGAAGATGTTGGCCAAAGTCGTAGAATGGCGATTACATTTTAATCCAGAAAAGGTACAGATAGGTCAAGAAGTGCGGTTCTTGGGGCACTTAGTCTCAGCGGACGGATGCATGCCGTTAGATTCAAATGTACAACCTATCAGGGATTATCCGGTGCCTACTACTAGAAAACAATTGCGCCGGTTTATTGGTATGGTGAATTTCTATAGACCATACCTCGCAGGGATGGCGGTTACGCAACAGCCCTTATCTCAGTTAACTAGTGCCAAGATACCATTTCGTTGGACGGAGGAGGCTCAACAAGCGTTTGTGCTATGTAAGCAGAAATTAATAGATGCAACTATTTTGACTTTCCCGGTAGGTAATATGTCAATTGTTACAGACGCGTCAGATATTGGTATAGGAGCGGTGTTACAAGCTGACGGACGTCCTGCGCAATATATAAGTCGCACACTCACTAAGGCGGAACAGAACTATACAGTCACAGAAAAGAATTACTAGCCGTACAATGGGCGCTGCGGAAGTTTAGATATTTTGTCATCGGGGGACACGTGGACGTCTTTACCGACCACAAAGTGCTAGTGCATTGGAGATCACTATGTATTGAGAAGAAACGTGTACATCGAGCCATTGAAGAACTAGAAGAGTACGATATATCAATTCATCATAGAGCAGGAATCGAGAATGCGGTGGCCGATGCGCTCAGCAGAATTTCCGCTGTGCGGGTTTCGCCGCTTATAAAAGTCTCTGAAGAACAGGGAAGAGATGCTACATGTCAGGAAATAGTCAATCAATTAAAAAACGACACAGTGGTGTCTGCACCATATAAAACGTTGAGTCTACAGAACGGCCTGTTGGTGCGGAAAGAAGGACAAACAGTGCAATGGTTTGTGCCAGAATCTATAAGAACATAATTAATGGCCTTTTGGCATGAAACGTTAGGACATCCTGGCGCTGGGCGGCTCATTGAGACATTGCAGTCACGATTGTATTGGCCTGGCATGTCCAAAGAAATTCGTAGCTATTGTCAACAGTGCACTACATGCCAACGTTGTAAACCACAAAAACGAGTAAAAGTCACGCCGATTGCTTTCAATGCCACTGCACGGAACGAGTTTCTGCATATCGACCTGGTAGGTCCACTGCCGGTAGCTCGCGGCGGCGTGTCCTATGTGTTTTCCATGGTCGATAAGTTTACCCGATGGGTCGAGTTTGTACCACTGAAGAAGATCACAACAGAAAAGATTATAACGTGCTTAGAAGAGCGATGGCTCAGTCGATTCGGTGCCCCAAAAGTTATTGTCACCGATCAAGGCGCACAGTTTGAGTCGAAAGAATTTAATCAGTGGTGCAAAGACCTTCACATAAAGCATTCCCGCACAGCCACTTATCACCCGCAAACCAATGCGACAGCTGAGCGCGCACATAGGACGATGAAAGAGGTACTGCGATGTTGGTGCCACGAGAGCCCGGGAACGTGGAGAGACAAATTACATTTGGTCGAGCGGGCCATGCGCTTTACAGTCTCAACAGCTACAGGATTCGCTCCAACGACCATGGTCTATGGAGGACACATAAGACTGCCAGGTGAACCGGTAATCCAAGGATCCCATGAGCGCTGCACCATAGCGGATATTCAGGAACGACTAAAACAGTTAACTGAATATGTAGGCGCCACACAGCGACAAGGCTATGCAAGGCAACCGACACGCACTCGCCTAAAGGTCGGCGACTATATAATGGTAGCGAAGGTCGAGCCCATGGCACTGCAGGCTGTCAATGATGGGCCGTATCGCGTGGAGAGGGTGGACGCAGAGCACAATACTGTTTTTGTTAGCCTGCCCGATGGACCACGAGTTATGTACTGTTAGGGGGCCCTTAACAGGGCCGGTCGTGCGTTCTCTGGCAAATGCCGACTGTAGAGGCCCCTAACCTATTCGAGTCTGAGAGCCCCATAGATGCCAGATCGCTTGAAGTCCTAAAATTCACAGTAGAGTCTGAAATACTTATGTTTCCATTTACATCTGCTAGATTCAATTCCGTAATATCCTGCACTAACCTATTTGTGTCTTCAAATTTAATATCAGTCTCCATGTCTTATTAGTTTAACAATTAAATCGACACTTAATGTTAGGCAATCGGAATGCGAAAGTTGTATCGCTATAATTCCCGAACAAATAATCTGGAAGGAGATATTCGTGAACAACAGAATAATCAAATTACCTGTTCCAGAACGTCCCTTCTATGTGTGATTCAATATCAGAACAAAAGGCAATTATAGTAGGAATATATTTTTGAGATGTATTCGTGTTACTAGAGAAAAATGTTTAAAACGCAGCAGACCAAAAGATGGTTAGACCAGTCGAGGTGCGAGACACTCGAAAACTGAAAATGGCGCACAATTTTAAAATCAAGTATTTAAACAAAGAATGTTCTGGAAAAGAAAAAATTCTTTTTAAATAAAATTCGTTACAATCAGCCATGGTGGTTTAAATTTATCAGTCAATGTTATTTTGCATTTGGCGGAGGATTTATCTTCCTCCACATACACCACCTTCTCAAAAAAAGAGCGCTTGTAATAGACGTAATCATGATTCTTCGGCTGACGTGGCACTCTTCCAGAACGAGTTGTGCATAATGGCGCCCCTGAAGTCGTCATCTCTACCGGTACAGTATTCATTGGTTCTTTCAAATCATCTAGTATTGACAAATAGTTTTCATGCTGTCATTCAGTAGAATAAGATTTTGCCACATTAGACAACGCGTCTTCTGAGTTCTGCATTTCATTATGTGCCTGTATGGTGGGATTGCACACATCAGATTCGCCCAAAGAACGACGGTCATTTAACGCATCTGTTAATTCAGTGATACCGTCTATCCGGATAAACTGGGGAATGCAACGATCCAACGTAACACAATCCTCAATGCCATTTATTTCTATGATGGCATTCTTGTCAGTCATCCTCTTGACCTTGTATGGTCCTTTGTAAAATGGTGTCAGGCAGTTCTTCCTATTTTCATTAGTTATATACACATGCAAAGCCGATTTTAGATCAGAGGACACAAAGCATTTGGTTTTTGCTTTTCAAGTCTTGGTCGGGGCCAAACGACACATCTTGTCTCTAAATGCTCCTATAAACCAATCTACATAACTAGAAGCCCAATCAAGACTACTTGGAGATTCTATTAGAAGATCTTCAGGCAACCTTTATGGTTCTCCATAAACCAGTTTTTCTATGGAAATACCTAATTGTGCCCTATATATGTTGCGCATGGCGAGTAGTACTATAGAAAGATCGTGTATCCAGCTTGTTCCACTAGTCCACCTTAATGCAGCTTTCAGTTCACGATGTAGCCTTTCTACCTTCCCATTCGCTCGTGGGTTATACGCGCTAGTATGTAATACAGTGGTTCCCATGATGTTGAGGGATCTCTCGAAAAGCTCGGACATAAATTGACTACCGCGATCACTAGTGACCTTTTCCGGAACACTATAACGCGATATCCAATTATGTAGAAACGCGAACAAGACTTCTTGCGCTGTCATGTCTTTTAAAATCGCCACTTCGAATTGACGACTAAACCTATCCACCATAGTCAGCAAATATTTGTTCCCATTAACTTCAGGTATCTCGAAAATGTCTATGTGTACGTGTTTGAACCGGCCAATTGGTATCCCAATATTCTTTACCTCGGTTTTGGTATGTCTCCACACCTTACACGTTTGACACTTGGCACAGGCTCTTACCCATACCCGTATATCTTTAGACATGTGCGGCCATATGTATATGTCGTTGATCAATCGAATGGTGGCTTTAATGGATGGATGACCCATGTCATGTAACACTTGGATAATCTTGGCCCGTAACTCCAACGGAACATATGGTCGTGGTTGACTTCTAGGCGTTTCGCATAACAACCACTTACCACTTATGAGCTTACGGACATATCCTGGCCTTTTTGGACAAAACTAATGTAAAGGGATCCAATCCTTACGCTTCCTCGATTTGACTAACTAAATCAAGCATCGAATTGTCTAAATTATTCAATGGACCTTGAAATATCAGCTCGACATCAGCTTCATTCTGTCTGCTGAGTGCATCGGCTACCACATTCTCCTTACCAGCAATATAAGACACTGTGAAATCGAACTCTGCTAACCGTGTTATTTGGGAATTCACTTTACGAGAGTAGTTAAGTCTAGCTGTTTTACCAAGTATACTGATCAGCGGTTTATGATCGGTCAATAACTTAAACTGATGACCATCTAAGTAAAGCTCGAAGTGTAGCACTGCGGCATACGCTGCTAGAAACTCTTTTCCAAACGTATCATAACGTTTTTTTCGATCATTAAGCTTACGGCTATAAAACCCAATCGATCTTACTATGTCCTGATCCCTTTGCTGTATCGCTACCCCTAATGCAACATCTGAGGCATCTGTGATTATCTCGAAAGGTTTTTCCCAATCTACAGGTGCTAATGTGGTTTTATCACTTAACATTTCCTTGGCCTTTTGGAAAATTTCTCTGTCATCTGGACTCAATTTTATAGGCCAAGACTTCTTGATCGTGCTTTTTTCACGAGTGAAATGGTGTGTTAACGATCCATGAATTCCGGCTAGACCTGGAATGAATCGACGGTAATAGCTGATCATGCCCAAAAACCTTCGCAACTGGCGTGCGGTTCGGGGTTCCGTTACGTCCTTTATAGCTTGGATCTTATCTTCCAAAGATTTAATTCTGTCTTTGGAAAGTATATAACTAAGGTATTTAACTGAAGAGCAACCAATATTACTCTTATTAGGTATGACCACTAATCCATATTGTTCCAGCCTGGCCAAAACCGTTTCCAAATGCATACGATGTTCCTTTCGTGAGCGACTAAAAATTATTATGTCGTCTATATATACCCTCGCAAATGGACAACTCTGAAGGATTTCTTCAGCCAAACGCTGGACTGTCTGACTGGAATTTTTCAAATTAAAAGGCATTCGAAGAAATTCGTGCAATCCCCCTCCTGGAAATCTGACCGCACTGAGTGGTATCGAAATTTCCTCAATTGGTATCTGATAGTACGCTTTCTGGAGATCTAAAGTTGAATAAACCTCATATCCCATTATATCTTGGAGTAAAGTACTCTGGTTAGGAAGAGGATAAGTATCACCCTTCGTCACTGAGTTTAATAGACGATAATTTCCACAAACCCTCCATTGGCCCGGTTCAGGTTTGGGAACTACCACTATTGGGGAAGCAAAATTGGAATTTGACCAACAAATCCCCTCTTCGCGCAATTAGTGAAATTCTGACAAAGCAACCTGTTGCTTGTGTTGTGCCAATGTTTGAACCTTTGGTGAACAAGGCAACGGAGCCACCAATTTTATCTGGTGTTCTACTCCTGTCTTCAAACCTATCCTATTGGCACTGAAAAGTTGAAACACCGCTAGGTGCTTCTCGATTATATCGGCGAAGTCATGTACGACCGTTGGACGAGGTAAAAGAACCGTTCTAACTGCCGATGTGTTAGAATCAGTAGGTGTTGATATCCCTTCGCCTTCTGCGATAGTCCTAGCCTTGGGATCTAATGATAGCTTGAAATGTGTCAAGAAATCCATGCCAATGATATGGTCCATGACATCGGCTACTAGAAAATTCCATCGGAAGGAAGATTTCTGGCCTAACGTTACCGAAATTTCTTTCATCCCTTTCATTCCTATTGGACTAACGTTAGCGGCCCATAGTTGATAATCAAATGTGGGGCAATCTGCTTCCACAACGTCTTACCTAACTATGCTTACCTCAGCACCCGTATCGATAAGAAAATCTAATCCAGATAATTCATCTTTAATGATGAACTTGTTGCGGACAATCCGGCAATGTTTTCCAGATCTCCGCTTAGTAAGAATCTGACCCTCTTGCCTTCTTCTTCGGTGCTATTTGATCTAGTCGCATCTTTTGCTTTGAGTATGCCTTTTAAAGGCATATCTGGGAGCCTTTGCAATGGAACCCCCCCTACGGCTCCTACTAGCGGGGGTTTTGTCCTTTTCCCGGTGATGGATTTCTCTCTACCGGTTTAGTGCTTTCTTTCCATCTGGGTCCACCTAATCGCGGGTATATACAATTTTCACCTTGGCACTTCGCACTGCGTCCGTACTCGCAATGTGCCTTACACCATCCGCGTGGCCCTTCGAAGCGTTGACGCGAGTGACTCCCTCGACGTCTAGTGTACCTATCCTGACTCTGAAGTTGTGCAATGTCACTACGTAAACTAGCAACTTCTCTACATAAGAAACGCAAGGTTTCTTGTATAGTCAGGTTGTTTTCGGCATCTGCCCTGACTGGCTGCATCGTGACAGAATCTGCTATTACAGCATGTACTTGTGGTTCCTGCTGTTTATACACGCCGTCTAACCCTCTGAGTTTTGTTGGCCAATCAATGCTCATAGTGTCAAATACTTCCAATGTGGTTCTAAGCCTAATTGGTAGCTCAGCTGTGAAAATGGAGTTGACTACATCTCTGGATATATTCAACCTGGAAGCTTTTGTGCAAAGGCGTTCATAAAATTCGGACGGTAATTGGCGCCCCATTTTTTCTAAGCGTAATAGTTCGCACATATGCGCCGATCTTCCAAGCTGATATCTCTGTTGAATTTCAGCTATTTATAACTCAAATGCATTGTACGGCGTTTCTTCCACAGTTCTGTCTCTTAAATTTTCCAAGGCATTTCGGAAATTTTCAGGCAATGCCATCCATGCTGTAACAAATTTCTCCATTGCATTTACAATATTATTAGCACTAAATATCATTTGGGCATCTCCGACAAAACTTGTATGTTTTTGAGATTTGTAATGCGGTAGACTTAAAATTCTCTGACTGGCGCGGTTGCCAAATTTTGTAGAGGCCCCTAACCTATTCGAGTCTGAGAGCCCCATAGACGCCAGATCGCTTGAAGTTCGTAAAATTTACAGTAGAGTCTGATATGCTTATATTTTCATTCACATCTGCTAGATTCAATACCGCAATATCCTGCACTAACTTACTTGTGTCCTCAAATTTAATATCGGTCTCCATGTCTTGTTAGTTTAACAATTAAATCGACACTTAATGTTAGGCAATCAGAATGCGAATGTTGTATCGCTATAATTCCCGAACAAATAATCTGGAAGAAGATATACATGAACAACAGAATAATCAAATTACCTGTTCCAGAACGTCCCTCCTATGTGTGATACAATATCAGAATAAAAGGCAATTATAGTAGGAATATATTGTTAAGATGTATTCGTGTTACTAGAGAAAAAATGTTACAAATGCAGCAGACCAAAAGATGTTAAGACCAGTGGAGGTGCGAGACAATCGAAAACTAAAAATGGCGCACAATTCAAAGTCAAGTATTTAAACAAGGACAGTTCTGGAAAATAAAAGAAAAAATTCGTTACAATCAGCCATGGTGGTTTAAATATGTCAGTTATTGTTATTTTACATTTGGCGGAGGATTTATCTTCCTCCACACCGACAAGGTCCGTAAGTATGAAGACGTCCAGAAGTACACATAGACTCATGTGACCAGCTCGGATTGACTTGGTTTGTGGTTCCTTCTGTTGTGGTGTTGTACTCTCGATGGATAACTTCGTTGAAGTTCTGCAGTAATTGGCTCGTCTCTCTAGTTGTACAGCAAAACGATTGGCGTTTCTGATGTTGCCAATGTTGGTAAAGCCAATCCAAAAATCAGTGTAGGTGATGACAGCAGACAGCACGCACACGTAACGCACAGCAGAAGGCAAATGGGACAACTGAACTGAGTGGTAAATTCACCGTGCTTAAATACTCATGTCATAGAAATATATGGCTATTTGCACATTATTGGTTAACGGCAAATTTCGCTTTTGTCTCATTTGTGCAGCGTAAATCGAATTGAATTTAATTTACGCAATATGTTGGCAATTCATTTCTGTCGTTAAATCACTTTCCTATCTGAAAAAAAGAAAAAAAATTCCTCTATGCGAGGCTAGATAAGAAATTCATGACAGAATTCGATCCAAGTTAAGCAAAATATAATGTACCATAAATACTGGGCTTAAGTATGCTTGTTGGTTGCTTCAACAATGATATGATGCTAAATAACCACTAGTGATTGCTCCACCAATTGTTAGCTCTAGTGGCCGGTCATACCGCTTGAGGAAAAATAGAGCAGTGTAAGATTTGGGAGCCGTAGCGTGAAGATTTCTAGGTAAATCACCACTGAAGTTGCCAGGTTTAAGTTAAAACCTAGGCAGGCTGGATCATCGTCAATGTGTTTGTATACGACCAAAGGAGCTAGAGCGTGTGCTCGACGTTGTGGTCTTTGTGCAATTGATGAAGTTGAGATATGCATTGAAAGTGGCCTGTACAATGATATGAAGCTTATGACTACTTAGTGTTGCTACACGTAAGCGTTATCTCCAAGTAGATGGTCAAACCAAAATAAACAGTGTGATGTCATGTGTGAGAAATACATTATGATGTAAAAATATATACATTAAAGTCAAAGGTATCTGCATAAATAAATATGTACACGAACGTTGTCTCAGAGATGGCATAATACCAAAGTACTGTTCAAAAACGCTACACAACTGTTAGCTAAGAAAAGTGGGTTATGCCACGTGAGATAAATGCGAAAAATAGCGTAAGGTTAAAAAATTTTTGATACGTAGAATAACGAAAGTTTAATGTTAAAAGAATATCACTTACGCGTTATGCAAAGCAGTCTATTGAGATTGTGGGCAGAGACGTGTGTGGAAGGTTGAACGCTCTCAGGATCAGGCGGTTTGTTAAACGGGTTCAACCTGTCTATGCTTACTGATGTTGGTGTAGCGCCTTGCATTATAATGAAGTATTTGGGTTGTCTGAGCAAAATCGGGTAAGGACCGCGATACTTTGTTTTTAGTAATAGAAAACTGGGCGAGGCGTATGTCTCGGCTGCAGATCAGACATGTTACCGAAATGAAGTCGAAGGCGAGTATGCTTCATCTTGTGTGTCATACTGTGCAGGTAGTAGACGTGGGAGCTGACTAAACAGGCGTAGATCCATGCCATACAAGAGTTGTGACGCAGACGTTTAATTGGATGCACGAGTACGGAAACGCATGGCAAGCAGAACTAAAGGTAGTGCATCGGCCCAGTTGCCATTAGTGGACGAGGATGCTAAAGCAGCTTTGAGTTCCCTGAGTTCTCTCTACGATACCGTTAGCTTGGGGATGGTAGGCAGTCGTATGGCGTACAGCAAGGTGGTTTTGAAACGATCCGATGAGAAGCAAGTGCCTCTGTCAGTGATGAC
This sequence comes from Eudiplozoon nipponicum, assembly GCA_029291075.1. Classification (NCBI taxonomy): domain Eukaryota; kingdom Metazoa; phylum Platyhelminthes; class Monogenea; order Mazocraeidea; family Diplozoidae; genus Eudiplozoon; species Eudiplozoon nipponicum. The sequence continues at coordinate 26,944 of JAQBSW010007146.1, forward strand.
CTCATTGGGAATACCATAATTGGATATCCCTGCAAAGATAACACAGCTAACTTTGCCTGCAGAAATGGTGCCAAGAGGTAATGCCGCAGGCCACCGTGTAAATATTTCAATCATAGTTAGAAGGTAGCTGAAACCTTGAACCTTTGTCAGATGAACTATGTCGATGTGCACGATGGCTAGGCGAGAAGTAGTTCGGAAATGTTGCAACTTAGAACGAGTGTGCCGTGTGATCTTGTTTTTCTGGCAAATGGCACACTCTGAGACCCATCGTTTAGCGTTCTGCCGAAGTCTGTGACCCCAGAAACTATCTGTGAGAATTCGGACAGTCGCTTGGCTTCCTGGGTGAGAAATTGAGTGAATTGAGTCGAAAACTTTTCTCTGGAGGCTGGTCGGCAGAACTGGCTTGTTGGGCTGGTACCCGTGAAGTAAACAATCGGTAAGCCTTCCCAGAGACACCATATGAAATTTGTTGGGTGACGGGCTATTGATCTTTGAATGTGAATGGCACAGGGCTGTTCCGTTTGCAGGAGGGATGGCGTTAGTGCAGGTTCACTGAGTTTCACGGAGTTGACAGTGAATGGCGATGGCGAAGGTTGTTGTAGCGATACGTCTAGCCTGGAAAGGGCATCTGTAATGAAGTTTTGTTCGCCCTTGACGTGAAAGATGTCAAATTGCCATTCGGTTAGACATAAAAGCTGTCTTTCCACCCTGGCAGGGTATTTGGCAATAGATGAAGTTGCGTTTCGAATTGCGCTAACTAATGGTGCATGATCTGTGAAAAAATCAAATCTGCTGCTGCTATTGATGCTGATAAAATGGCGCACTGCTTCGATGATGGCGAGGAGTTCTCGACCGAAAGTGTCGTATCTCGGTTCTACTGGTTGGAGGGTACGCAAGTAGAAACTGATAGGCTTCCAAAATCCGTCAATCTCTTGTTTCAAAGTGGCTCCAATAGTAAATTCAGAAGGATCTGTCGTGAGTAGAAATGGTCGTTGAAAATCTGGAGGCGTTAGCATTGTGGAATTTCCTAAAGAGTTGATGGCGAGTCGAAGTAATTCCTCGTCTTCGGATGACCAAGCAATGATGGAATTCTTGCTAAGTCCTTTTCGATTCCGCAGGTGTTTACACAAAGGATAAAGTTGTCTTGAAAGGCCCGGAAGGAACTTGCGATAGTAGTTTAGTACTCGCAGAATTTTCTGCAACTCGCTAACAGTCTTCGGTGACTTGATATTCCTGATTGTATTCGCTTTTGGTGGCAAAGGTTGAATGTCTTGTGGCGTGATACGATTCCCTAAGAAGTCCACGGATGTAGTTGCAACCTGCGTCTTGTCACAATTGATCTTGAGTCCGTGGTTGGATAAACGTGAGATGACACTTCGTAGATGCTTGGCATGAGATTCTAAGTCAGGACTGAATACCATTATGTCATCGAGATATGACATACAATAAGCAGAGTCGTCGCGAAGTATGTTGTCCATGAAACTTTGAAATGTCTGTGTAGCACACTTAAGTCCAAAAGGCATGTAAAGATATTCGAAAAGGCCAAATGGAGTGATGACTGCAGTCTTTTCAATATCCTCTGGTGCTACCGGGATGTGATGGTAGGCTTGTCTGAGGTCAATCACTGAGAAGAAATTGCTGCCGTTGAGTTTTTCAAGTAAAGTGTTAATATTTGGAATAGGATATGCATCAGATTTTATCACTGAATTTAGCTTACGTTAATCTCCGCAGGCTCTGTACGATCCGTTTGATTTGGAGACTAAGTGCAGTGATGACGCCCATGAACTTTTCGATGGTCTGATGATTCCCTCTTCCAATAGCCTTGAGAATTCTTCTTGGGCAGCTTTCAGCTTAGCAGGAGCCAGTGGTCGCTTCTTGAGTGCAATAGGTTGTCCTTCTGTGACGATATGATGCATCGTGTTGGAGACTCGTAGCTCTGACTTGTTAAGATCGAAAAGCGATTTGTATTTTCGAAGAGCAGCTGATATCTCTGCTGAATGATGCACTGGGGTTGGCTGAATGACCTGTAACTCCAAACGCTCGGAGGCAAGTGTCCAAAAGCTTTGTTCAAGTCCGGTGGAGGGGTCGATGATCTTTTGATTGGCAAGATCAACAATGAGCCGAAATTTTAGAAGGAAATCAAGGCCTATTATATTATGTGAGACCTTGGCAATGATGAAGTTGTGGGAAAATTCACGTCGTAGACCTATGTTGAGTGTGCGGTATTGGCAGCCATAAGTTGGTATGGGCTCGCCTGTAGCTGTTGCGAGAAGAACGCCTAGCGACATCTCGGCCATTGAATCACCTTTGAGAACTGAGACTGCCAGTTTTGAAATCAAGAAGGTGCAGAAGTTCGTTGGGCTGTTTGGCCGGGTCATGCAAACAAATAGGCTGGTGATTGCGACCGGCGTTGTCCGTTTGGCTCTCTATGTGAAAAATTCGGCGTGGACGAAAAGAGTCGACAGGAATGTCGGATTGTAATTGGTTTCTTCCCTGTGGCGCCGTTGATGCCGTTGATGCGCAGAAAGTACGATATTCTACTTCCTGCGCCAGACGTTTCCCGATCCTGATGCACCATTGCGCCTGTGTTCTGTTGTCCTTTCCGTCAACTGTGGAAATTGACACTCATTCGGAAATTCTTCGGAACAACAAAGACAGACTTGGCATGAATAAAAAACTTCTGGTGGTTATAGCACCAGTTCTTTGGGGCATATTTATTAAAGGATTGCGGAGATCTCGATCGCCGCCTACCGTTATAATTAGGTTTAGGTATGAATTTGGGTCGAGCATTCACTTGATTTAGCTCGGATTTGGTAATGGCCAATCCTTCTAGAACTTTAGCCATGTTCGCCACTGTCCTCTCTAAAGAGGAGAGTCTATCATCTTGCGGGGGTGAAGAAAAGGATGATGGATTCACTTTGGGTTCCAAAACCCTATATTCTAACTCACATCTCTCAGATAAGTCATCTATAGAGAGAGTGTTGGGGAGCTGTCTGGCAAATAGTTTTAATGATTGTGGAAGATTGTTAATAAAAACAACCTTAGCCTCATGGTCAGAAATATTGGTTTTATACCAACGTTTCCGTAATTCCCTTAAAATCTCGATGGGGTCAAGTTTTGAATTGTCTAACTGTGCGTATTTATTTATTATTTGCTCAGGTTCTGTGGGCACAAGCATGGATTCTACTTCATTTTCTGGGCCCAAGATGGGATCAGGTAGCTTCCTAATGGCCTCAAGATTTGGATAAATCCGTCTGTGCAATTCAGAATGTAGTTTAGCAAAACCTTTTGACAGTTTTTGATGACTGTCATTTTCTGGAAACGGGGAAAAAGCGGAGTCTACGCGCATAAAGAATAGATAACTATCTCCATCCCAAACAGGAATATCAATATCTAAAATTGGGCCTGACATTCTAACGATCTTACGAGATCTTAAAAGCATAAATTTATAAGCAAGATGAAAATGTATAAATATACTTTAAACAAAACGCTTACCCACTAACAGCTTCCACAGTTGAAAGAGAATCTTCCGCAATTGAACCTGCCGAGAGATAATCGCAAAATACAGATAAATTAGTTCCTTCACAAAACACGTCACAGTCTTGTACGTAGATACTAACAGCTTCCAAAATTGAAATCTTCCGCAGTTGAATCTGTCGAGTACGTACGTTGCAGTTTTGTACGTAGGGAAATTGAATAGAGCATATACCAAAAATTCCCAGAAGACCCCGAGTTTAGTGAGAACATATATACCAAACAAAATTCCCATAAGACCACGACTTTAGAGAGAACATATATTCCCAACAATATTCCCAGGAGACTACGACTTTAAGAGAACATATATACCCAACAACAATCACAAAAAGACCAAGACCACAGTAAAGAAAACGTATACGCAAATGTTAATATATTTTTTACCCAAATAAATGAAAAAAGTCAATTTTATTTATACCACAAAACAGTACAGTATCCTGGCTTAGACGCCAATTTTTTAAACGCCCCAGCTTCAAGTAAATGTCGTACGACGTTTCAAACTCGGTTAAAATGCCATAAAATAAAGAGTTATATATTGTTAGGTGGCCTATAACAGGGCCGGCCTTGTGTTCTCTGGCTATGCCGAGAAGTTCCGTAAGTGTGAAGACGTCCAGAAGTATTCCCAGACTCTTGTGACCAGCTCGGGTTGACTAGGATTGTGATTCCTTCTGTTGTGGCATTGTAATCTCGATGGGTAACTTCGTTGAAGTTCCGTAGTAATTGGCTCGTCTCTCTAGTTGTACAACAACAAGATTGGCGTTACTGATGTTGCCAATGTTGGTCAAGCCAATCAAAAAACAGTGTAAGTGATGTCATCAGACAGCCTGCACACGTAATGCACAGCAGAAGGCAAATGCGACAACTGAACTGCAGGGTAAATTCACCGTGCTTAAATAGCCATGCCATAGAAATATATGGCTACTTGCACACTATTGGTTAACAGCAAGTTTCGCTTTTCTCATTGGTGCAGCGTAAATCGAATTAAATTTAATTTACGCAACATGTCAGCAATTTATTTGTGTCATTTACAGTATATAATAGATAATAATAATAATAATAATAATAATAATAATAATAATAATAATAATAATATATAATAATAATAATAATAATAATAATAATTAATAATAAATTTATTTGGCATCAAATGCCAACAGGCCCGACCATTTAAATAACAAATTAAAGGTAGGATATGTGGAGGTGAATGAAATAGTGACTAGCAAAGTATTTAATAACAGAACAGAATATAATCTAATAAAACATCTCTATTTGGATTTAAACTACACATATTCTATGAAATACAGAACAATAATAAAAAGGAAACAATAGGAAAAGGACATTGCATCACATAAACATGCCCATTAAGTCTAACAAAAATCAAAAAATTTCAATAATTTGGTTATAGGCATTATCAACACTTGAAATTCCTGCAGTAATATCACTGCGTGCATAATATGAACTTATGATAATATTATTATGATAAGCACAAAAATTATTTTTAATGAATCGCATTTATACAATATTTGATGTAAATGATAATAGATTTAACACCGAGGCTCTCTGATCTAAAAATTAGAAAGATTAAAAAATAATTCAAAGCCATTATAATACATAAATAAGACTCATGACTAAAAATTGTTTATTTTTAATGATATCTAATATGATGCTATAATGCATTGCTTTTTCCAATATACAGATACAATATACAGATTTGTTGCTGATTACATTTACACTTTTCTTTCGTTTAACTAAAAATCAAAATTCAAAATTTCAATAAAATCATATATTTTTATAATTCAGTATATCAAAATTTGAAAAACATCATAGACAGAAGCGCTTCTCTAATACATTTTGGCAATTGATAGTTAATTTTTAAAAATTTGAAAATGAAAATATCTTTCCGCAATATTTCCCGATAAAGGATGAGAGATCACCAAATTTCCAGATCCAGGATCTAACTATATCGCCGACGTTTTGATAATTAATTCAAATGGAACATGTGTGGTTTGAATCCAAATAAAGATATTCTATTCTATTCTATTCTAAATGAATCATGTAAATTCAGTGACTAAGATTGGGCTTATAAGAAAGCACACGAATTTTCTTAGTTATTATCTAATCGCGTGCGATCTGCAACACAATAAGCTCAATGAATTTACACCACAATGCATTCAGACTTGCTTGCCACCTGTAATCACTTTCGGCTTGTTGACTATCCACAATCTCTGTCTCCATTTGCCGTTTGCACACGCGTAGGTTTTGGGTGTATTTAGGACAGTTTTAGATTTTACATTTTTAATCAGCTTACTACTATTGCCAGCCTTCAAACTTCTTCCGCAAATCAACATCAATACACACTAACGCTACAACATAGCAATTGCTTTATCCTACTCATTTAATCTACTAGCTTATATACATAAACATAAAATATCACTAAATAAAGAGCAGGATTACAATGTAGGGCTCTTGAATGACTTCTAGACATCCGTCAATACACTGGTACTTCAATTTATCACTGAATGAGATATCGTCTATGCAAACCCTCGCAAATGCGCAATCCCGGATGACTTTGTCATTCAAACGCTTGAATGTCTGACTGGAATATTTCATACCAACATGCGTTTAAAAAAACTTATGCGATCCACTTCCTGTAAATTTTACTTTGTTTCGTGCTAAAGAAACTTACTCTGACGGCATTTGTATATATATCTTATAGAGGTCTAAAATTGAATAAAGCACGTAAACATTCTTATCACAAATAAAAGTAAACATGTTTGATATAGTATACGGATCACCCTTAGTCACCCAGTTTAATAGCTTTCAGAAATACTTCATAGTCCAAGTTTAGATCTAGAAACTACGACTATACAGAATGTAAAATTAAAATTTGACCTCCAGAAATCTTGCAGCAAATACCCTTACTTGTGTTGTGCCAAAGATTAAGTCCTAGGGAAAATGTAACAGTGCTCTTACTTTTTAGTGCTGTACTGTAAAGCAAGGCTCCATGTTACAACCCAACGTTTATCAATTTCATCAGATCTGGTTTTCCTTAGGGCCACATATACAAATTCTGGTTTTAGACAATCAGTCTATCAACTATGATTTTAGAAACAGTTTCTCTTAGTTTCAAGCAGTTTTAATCGAGAGTTTTTGTACTGCAATTTTATTTGTAATTAAAAGTATTTTGTTTAATATTAACACACACCCGCGTGTAATACGCCGGTAACATGCAGTGGATTTATTTGTCATAACGCTCAAAAGCCAGGATTTATATTCTTTGTGTTTGTAATCGTTTATTCAAAAACACTTACTGTTCTTCTAAGACATTCTGGATTTATTTATTGTGTTTATTAGGACTTTGCTTTTGTGCCTAGTTATTAACTTGTGTTGACAATATTTTATCTTGTTGCCGTCTATAGCACGGTCAAATTTGACAAAAAGTGAATTTTAATTTACTTTGCAACCTTTTTGATAATACATTTATGATAATTCAACTAAGCCTTCTCGCATCCTCCATTGGAAAAGAGTCTGAGACGGATCATAAGCACGGCCCACGAAACCCATTTCTTCTCACGTTAGCTACCAGGCATATGTAGGAATGGCATTGCATCGCTAAATAAACAGCTACACCGTAAAACCTTTTACATAAACCTCAACACCTCTTACGCTACCCCTCACTTTAACTCATTTGCTCGTCTCTTAAGGGTTAAAAAAATCAATTTTGCTCGATTGTTTCAACCAAATCATCTAATACAGCAGGACGGAGTTTTATGTACCATGGCACATTGCTACATCGAAGCAAGCGATTTCTTCCTTGATTAAGGTTACGATTCTGACCCCAATAATATTGTCATCTATCTATTGATATATTTTTTGGATTGAAAATTGATATGTATTAATTTCGTTCAAAGACACTGAAATTCTTCTTTTAGAGCCAAGAGAGTTTCTATATTTACTCAAAATATCCAGTAAATTAAATGAAACTGCAATCACTGTATGTAACTGAGATTCTTGCTGTTAGTACACTCCATACAACTACTGGTATTATTTAAGGAAACTATGTCTATACTTTTAAAGACCTCAAATATGTTTCGTACCTTAGATGGTAATTACAGAAACCAAGGTTGTGATATTGGTTTAAACGCCAGTCAAATTCTACGCACACAATAGTGAGTTTAAAATAAGCAAATACCGGAATGTTTTTGTCGTATCCATGTTGAGCACTAGTTAATATTAGAAGCAAATAAAATTTAAATTAGACACATTATGAAGAAAGCAATCTTATGCATGGCTTCCAATTACTATTTGTCACTGTCGGCCATAATAGCAACCACCATTATGTGTTTTATGAGGTAAAATTCTAGACATTTGTCACTTTTGAAAGCTCAAAATCTATGAATGATTCTGTGATGTTATTTCAGCTGTTTGTAATTGTAAATTTTCGAAATAGCTCAATCAAATAAGTAAACATTTATTCACGAGTGATAGGTAGTCCTCTGTGAATTAACGATATATAAATTTCAACTTGATTGTTAAAAGATTGATTCGATCAAGTACAGGAACATAACACTTTATAATTCATAAGACTTCTATCTAGATATTAATCAAGTCAAGACAAATCTCTTAAAATGAGCCCGTTTGCTTTGCTTAACCATTCGAAACCCAATTCTGAGACTCATTATATTCAAAGCCTACGCCCTACCCCGCATATTCGAAGCCAGCGAATTTTGCTGCCGTCTGAACTTGGCCTTCTGCTTTGCCACTATGCAGATCGTTTCTCAATTTCTGATGCGTGTCTTCCTACCTGAAAATTTCCTACATATATTTTATTGTCAACATATACGAGTTATCTTTTTCTTTCTTAGAATGTCAACTTGTTTTTCTTTGTCGAACTTTGCTCATCCTAGTGACATTTACGTCAAACGCAATCGCAACTCTTCAATTTAACCTGAACGTAACCCCAACATCTATAACAATGTTTATTTTCCAAAACCATAAGTGTATTCAACGCTTTATTCACAGAGACAAAACTATTATACCAGCATGAGTTTAGAAAGGTGGTTAATCCTCATTTTATGAACATTTTCTTATGCCAGAACACAAACTGGAAGTACAAATAATTCCTCCTGCACCAGTACTTCTGCTTATTGTTCACTTCTAGTCCATTTATAATATTCTGGACGTTAATTTTATTTTCTTTTGACTCCGACTTAGATGCCTAGCTAGAAACTTAGCATGTATCTTACGATCATCCAAATATGTACTTCTTACAATTGTCTAATTTTTTGACCTAGGTGTCCCTCTGAATCCTTTTATACAGTTTCAGCAACTCTAACAGAGGCTTAACAGAATACATCGACGAGATTTGGCTGTCGTTATCTGGTAATCATTCTTCTTTCCTCTAACAAAAACTATGCTGCTTGTCCTAATGTGGTGCTGGCTAAAGGAAGGCTTGTTAGATTCCCGAAAATAATGTATTTTTTTTAACCAAATTGTAACTTATATCTTACAGCCTACAGTCTATTTATTACAAATTCCTTTAAAACACAAAAATCAGATACCTGTAAATTTTGTTTTCCTTATATTTGCACGTCATTCAGAAATATTTATACTTAAATAAATCCTCATGTATTTGAAAAACACTTAAAGAAAATATAACGAATCATGCAAAAAAGCCTACAACATCGTAAAATCCTCTTTTCATATACATATTTCAGACAAGCAAAAATGCAAAAACCATCTGTATAAAAATCTGCAGAACAACCTTACTCAATACAAATAGCTACTTCTGGCCAACACTCTCCAACCAAACTACTAAATCGGACTCATGTTTGGACTACAGTCAAAATCTGTAAATAACAGGCAATTATTAATAAGTTTGAACAAGAGACATAAATAGACCTTCATTGATGGCCTTACATCCACAATTAATAAACGACAATCAGAAGAAGCCATTATATACCGATAGAAAACCAATTTAAACAGAATCAGCAATTTATCCAGTATACACAAGTTGCCATTACAAAAAATTTAATTTCTCCCTACTCCACAAAAGTAGCTCTAACCCATATGAAACAAAGTAAATCTCTCATGTTAATCATAAACTTTTATAACATACTTAATTATTCCAAAAAATAATAACAAAAAGCACATTATCCCCTGCCAATCTGCTTGGACAAATTAAAAAACACATCCATTCACAATCTGTATCTACATCAATCTTAGAGCACATCCTAGAAAGACCTTACCCAGACTATTGGTGCTAAAAAGGAATCAAAAAGTTGTCATCATCAATTATTCATAATTCTAACTCAATTAAAACGTCGAAGTCATCCGATCAGAGTTCTTTAAAATAATATATAATAAAACAAAAAGAAGTAAAATGTGTTTGTTCTAATTTATGGATTAAAAAACAACAGCGATCATTAGGTCAATATTATATACCAAACGATAACATTTATGAAGTGCACTAGGATCTTGATATCCGTTACAGAAACTCAATTAATGAGAAACCAAATCTTGCAGCAAATTAATCAAGAGTTCATTTTATTAACTTCAGCTCTAAATCTGGATTTAATATGGCTTTTTATATTTTATGTAAATTTAAGTACTTTTCCGCCACATTTATAATGCCTTCATGCAATTACTTGTAAACTAAAATCACATATAATTGCTGTCTCAGAAAAATGTTTCAATCTCAACAAATATGTATGTGAAGCAGAATTTCCAAATTAAACATTAATTTGAACAGATAAAGACACAAGAATAAAAGGTGGCATCGCAGTTTATCTGCAAAAAAATTTTAATTTCTGTTCTATATATTTTTTTAAACAAAACCCTGAGCATATATTGATAAAAATTGTACTTTATGGTTTGACAGCCCTACCGATCCACCAACGGTTCGCTTCGGACATCGACTCCCCCTTGTCTTCTTTCAAGCACAACCTTGTTCTACGGATGCTTGCGACCACAACAAGACTCGCTCGCTTCAATCCAGCAGATTCCATCCATGTCTATGCTATGCTCCATCAACTCAATCTCCACGACAATGGACTCCATCGGTCGACGTCTACCTCCGGTCCGCTATCTTTTTCGATCTCACATTCACCTAGAAGCTCTGACACTTCATGGACTATCTCCAATTGATCTTGTCTAGTCAAATGGAACTTTGTTTTTATTTATTTTTCACCAGATTGAACTATCTTGATGTTAATGATAACTTTTCCCTTCATCAACCCCTCCCCCTGCTATTAAATACTTTGCTAGTCACAATTCCATTCACCTCCACATATCCTACCCTTGATTTGTTATTTCAATGGTCGGGCCAGTTGGCCTTTGATGCCAAATAAATGTATTATTATTATTAGTGCTGAAATGTACATATTATGCACATTCAACTGACTTGCTAACTAATTACTAATTCTGTAGTTTATAAGCTACTAGAAGTATTTTAATTACTTTAAGTTAATCTGGAATTATTCATAATTTTTTTCAGTCAACCAGATACGAAAGCTGTATTATTCTCGTATTCACGCACGAAGACATAGCATCAGATATTACACACTACAATTAAATGCCACAGTGAAAACACGATCAGCTTTTATCACAACAATAATCAATGCACCTACCATTAGAGAATCTCACACACAGAATAAACGTACAGGCTGGCTACTACTAACACAAATCAGCAATATGTACATTACTAATGAGAACTCACCACTACAAAAATATCTCTAATACACAATGCATGATTACGAAGAATCGGCAACGAAACTTACACATTTCATCATTAATCTTGAGTTATCACTACAATAACGGAAAAATAAAATATTCCAAATTCTCGCGCATGTACCAACCACCCTTATAAAGGATCTAATGTAAATATAACATAAAATTGAAGAAGAAGAATTACGATATCATATCAAAATAGAGAGAAACATTTATAAGAAACTGAACACTTGTCAAGCATTTTCTCTACTCAGAAAGAAAATCTATAATAACAGGAATGATATATATGGGAGTAGTATGTTTATGCAAGTTTCTAACAACGACAATGTTTATTTGAAAAACTCGTATCTAGCAAGCTGACGACAAAAAGATTCAACATTCCTTCCTTTGTTTCTTCAATGCGATCACCTAAACAGTCAGAAGCTTTTAATTATATCAGAAGATAATATAATACAAGCCATAAGATTAACAAAATCGAAGCACGAAATGGACTCATATAGCATATATGCCAATATGCTCCTTGAATCAGTATACTAACAGAAACTGTTAGCCGATAATTACAAAAACATACTTATGTCCCAATGCATCACGGTTGACATATAAAAGGTAAACTTTAAAATGTTACCCAAAACCGAAACCCATGGTGAATTAGTAAATTCGAGACCAATAGCTAACCTACCTTTACTCCCAAAAGTTACGAGCAATATCATTTATGAATTAATTTAACTGTTGTTTCAATTCAAAGATCCCCATCAATATGGTTTCACTTGAAATCGATCATGTATAACAGGCATGATAACTCTGGTAGATGAAATAAATAATATTCCATCAATAAAAAACGACGATATTGTAATATTTCTAGAAAACTATAATTCGTTTGATACAATAGTCATATACTAGACCGTTATGGAGATTGCAAACCTAAAATTATGCACAAGCACACGAAAATGCATCTTTAAATACATGTGACAAAGACAATCAGACGTCACAATAGACGGAATACCATCTCTTCCACAAACTATCAATGCTGGAGGTCCACCGATTTCGAAATTAGGAACTCTTTCTTTAATATTGTATTCCGTTTAATAAATAATGCAATTAAACATGATAAAGCTACCAAATATGCTGATGACACCACACTAATTCATCCATTAAACCCACGAAATATAGTTCAATCGTTGCTAAATAATCAAAAAATCTTACGGAGCATTCACTGTATGTTCCAAAACTTGTTACTTCAATTCAACACATCTAAATCAATCTCCTTATTTAATACAATGACGACATTATGTTCCTTGTGGAAATCATATCTAAAAGAGAATAAAACACCTATGAGTAATTCTTAAAAATTGATTGTACCACTGAGCATATTACCTAATTGCGCGCAAATTATTTAAATTAAGAATTCAATCTTGATAAAAACTCTACTACTATTATATATAGACTTGTCAGTGTAAACAAAGAATTATATAACGTAGAACAGGAAATTCATTCAGTAAACTGGTTTTAATCTTATTGGGAACTTTTTAAGTTTATTCCAGAATTTGTCGTGAACAAGCCTCAAAACTGGGCACGTCTGCTTCGGAGTATGTTGACCTAACCATAAAGCTACTCTGCCACTTATATACTTGCACCAATTATTTTCTTTCTGTACCGGGATTTAAAAAATAATATTGATTTTTAAAATCCCAACCGGCAACGGAGATTATGGATTTGCTATTACAAATTGTTAGTTTGCAGAACACAAAACAATATGATGCCATATGTATTGTCCACAAGCACCCTCAAGCAATCTCTAGAAAGAAAGATTAATGAAGAGAAATTTTCGTCTAACCAATCACAATTCCCGATGCAACAAATTGGAAGTGACAACAAACATCGAAAAAATCTACGCTAACTAGGCGTATTATCAATAGTTTTCTAGCTATTGTAAGCACTGTTTTATTTTTCAGCTCAAATTTTCCATACCCTTTTGAATAGTTCTTATGTTTAAAGAAAATTTATAATAACAAACCATTAACCGAAACTACGAAGAAGCTAGATATCAACTCATAATTCTATGTTGACCATGCGTGCAACATGTACTCATGTATATTAATCTTTAGTTACAAAACACGATAAATCATATGTTGTTCGAAATCAAACAAATAAATATTATTTACAATTCTAAGCACATGTCTACAAATTATAGTTGAAACGTCTTTGCTTAAAATGTGAGTAAAACCGAAAGCTAACAGCCCGGAAACATTGTGTGGTATGTTTGCGGAGCAAATGCATCGCGTTTAAATAGGTAGGCAAAGCGAGTAATTGGTCATTAAGATGGTCAGATTATACGCTCATTTTTCAGACACGTAATTTTTAACTATATTGAAATTGAATTAAAAGATATTAGGAATTTGATTTTGATTCGTTTCAATGTGACGCTAATGTAACGGTTGAAGAACCATTCGCCGACCTATTGCCTAAATGAAATTCAAATTTAATTTGCGGAACACCGATTAAAAGAAGCAAAATTCGCCGTTAACCAATGGTGCGCTTGCTTTCATTTACCCGCTATATAAGCTCGGTGCATTTACCATGCTTGTCATAATCACGTTAAATTTCTGCTGCGCACTACGTTTACGTGCTGTCTCCTGTCACATTTACTGTTCACCTACGCTGACTTCTAGACTTGTTTCACGAGCAGAGTCATCTAGTTACGCCAATCTTGTTGTTGCAAAACTAGTGAGACGGAGCAAACTCTATTTATTGGACCTCCACGTGTGCCAGCTACCACGGTGTTGTCACAGATCTTTAACGAGACAATTCTGAGCCTTTAAAAAGCCTCTCGCCGCTGATTTAAAAGCCACAATAGAAGGAACACCAGCCAGTTAACTAGAGCCGGTCTCAAGTTTCTAGGAGTACTTCTTTGCTGGGTAACGCAAGTTCGGTTCTAATAAAGACCACCAACGGTACTTATTCTCAGCACACTTGGCGCTTAACTGCTTTGTAACGTCATACGGCATTTACTTGACCTCGGGGCGTTTTACTCTACTAATCTTGTGTAAACGCCCCGGCTTCAAGTAAATGCCGTACGACGTTACAAACTCGGTTAAGGTGCTCTGAATAGAGATTAGTTACTGATAGGGGGCCCTTAACAGGGCCTTGGCGGCGTTCTCGTAAGTTATATATATGTAAGTTGATGTTCTGTTCCTTGGGTGGACTCTGGTTGTGATTCCTGCTGTTCTTATCCGATGTGGCCTCGTTGAAGTTCTGCATTAATTGGCTCGTCTTGCTGGCTGAAGAGCAACACGGTGAGTCACGAATGTTGTCAATTGTTGGTGAAACAAATCAATATCCAGCGTAGGTATTGACAGCCGACAGCACGCACATGTGTAACACGAGGCAGAACGCAGATACGACGACTACTGACTTGCATGGTAAATTACCGTGCTTAAATAGCATGCAATATGTCTACTTGCACACTATTGGTTAAACGTGGTTAAACGGCAATTTCGCTATTTTCTCATTGGTGCAACGTAAATAAATTTGAATTTAATTTACGCAATATGTCGGCCATTGATTTGTGTCGTTACAACACTTTCCTCTCTGAAAAAAAAGGAAAAAAATTCCTCTCTGCGAGGCTAGATAAGAAATGCATGACAGAGTTCGAACCAAGTTAAGCAAAAATATGATGAACCATAAGTGCTGGGCTTAAATATGCTTGTTGGTTGCTTCAACAATGATATGATGCCAGGTAACCACTAGGAATTGCTACACAAATTGTTAGCTCTAGTGGTCGGTCATAGCACGTGAGGCAAAATAGAGCAGTGTAAGTTTTGGGAGCCGCAGCGTGAAGATTTCGAGGTAAATCGCCTCTGAATTTGCCAGGTTTAAGTTAAAACCTAAGCAGGTTGGATCGTTGTCGATGTGTTTGTATACGACCAAAGGAGCTAGAGTGCTCGACTTTGTGGTCATGACATTTGTAGAGTGGTCTTTGTGCAATAGATAAAGTTGAGATATGCATTGAAAGTGGCCTGTACCATGATATGAAGCTGATCACTACTTAGTGTTGCTACACAAAAGCGTTAGCTCTAAGTAGCTGGTCATACCAAAATAGGCAGTGTGATGTCATGTGTGAGAAATACATTATAATGTAAAAATATATACATTAAAATCAAAGGTAACTGCATAAAAATATGTACACGAACATTGCCTCAGAGATGGCATAATACCAAAGAACTGTTCAAAAATGCTACACAATTGTTAGCTAAGAACAGCTGGTTATGCCACGTGAGACAAATACGAAAAATAACGTAAGGTTAAAAAAATTTTGATAGTTAATGTTAATGTTTAAAAAAATCAATTACGCGTTATACAAAGCAGGTTATTGAGATTGTGGGCAGACGGAGCCTGAGACGTGTGTAGAAGGTTGAACGCTCTCAAGATCAGGTGGTTCGATAAACGGTTTCAACCTGTCTATGCTTACTGATGTCGGTGTAGCGCCTTGCATAATGATGAAGTATTTTGGCTGTCTGATGAACTATGTCGATGTGGACGATGGTTAGGCGAGAAGTAGATCGAAAATGTTGCAACTTAGAACGAGTGTGTCGTGTGATCATGTGTTTCTGACAAATAGCACACTCTGAGACCCATCGTTTAACATTCTGCCTAAGTCTGTGACCCCAGAAACGATCTGTAAGAAGTCGAACAGTCGCTTGGCTTCCTGGGTGAGAAATTGAGTGAATTGAATCGAAAACTTTTCTCTGAAGGCTGGTCGGCAGAACAGGCTTGTTGGGCTGCGTACCCGTGAAGT
>JAQBSW010007147.1:0-42987 GCA_029291075.1 Eudiplozoon nipponicum
TACAGAATTGAACAGTTGAAGAAACAAAATTGTATTTTGAAAAAAGTTTCAAAAGCGAAAATATCTTTTAAGATGTTGAACAGGCCAGCAAAAGATGCCATTTCCTACAAGGACTGCAATGAACAATTTCATCTTTATTTAACAATCATCAGATTTCGTCAGAATTGCCGCTACTGGGATTTGAACCAGGTGATAGTGAGTTTATTGATTTCAACATATTTCCTACCATCTTGAGCCCGTGCAATTGTCATATATTAAATTTCTTGCTCAATCTTTCCTTTAAGTGGGGTTTATTCGTTATCACATTTGACCTCAACTTAAAACTATCTAGTTACACTCAGTCATTATAAGAACAACACCAAGCCACTTGGGACGTAATAATAAATTATTAGGCCTGACAGTATATTTAAATTTTATATCGAATCCAAAGACCGGGGATGGCTAGCATAAAATTTCGGTCGACGCTGTTTCCCTTAAAGGAAAATATGATCACAAAACATAAGTTGGCATATAACTGATATTTTAAGAAAGAAAAATAAAGATATATAGATAAATATATAGATATATATATATAGATATATAGATAGATAGATAGATAGAAAGTTTTCCATTGTTATGCACTACAGTTTGATCCTCACATGATGATCACTAATAGTCGATGCACGTGGATACGTCTGACTTACGGTAGTTCTGTTATTTTGTGCGAATGGTTAAATACAATGGGTTTGGTGTTTATTTCAAGCTCGCAAACTTGATTTGAATATAATTCACCGTCACTCGCCCCATCACCTGAATGGCTAATTGTATAACTTATATGCAAGTGGCGAAAACTGCATAAAGATAATGTTTATGATTGCATAGAAATGGTGCAGCCGATATTTCCAATCAAGTACTATGCACATGAGTCTGCATGAGGTGAGAGACGCTTATCTTATTATGCCTTATATATATATATATATATATATACATAAAACAACAAGCACCTGACCTTAATATTCAAAAGTTTCATCAACATGATATTCTTATCGACTGGCCAAGAATAACAAAATTCAACAACAATCTACTAGTATCCAGCCAAGAACAAACAGGCCCACGACTAGAATCAACAAACATACAATCGGATTGGCAACTAACTGAATTGGAAAAAAACAGAGGCGCTTACGATGACAGAAGTCTCCAAACAATGTGAGCGTTTAACACTGCAATCCACACTGGCGTTGTTACCACGCGAAAACGACAACTTTGCGCAACGAGGTGAAACGATCAACTATACTGGGAAAAATAGCACTTGTATATGTAACAGTGAACAATGCGCACAAATGGTTAATTCTCAAGCTATCAAAACAATAATGACCAGATCTCAGACATCACTTTGCAATACTGCGAGAATGACCTTTACATGCAAACACGAATACACACAAACACAAACGCATACACACTCACCAACTAGCCAAAACAAGAAACAGAAGTAAAAACGAGTCAGATTTGTTACCACTAGCATAATCAATTGAAAACCCAAAATGTATAAATATGTATGATTGTATAAGAGATGATTAGTATTCACGAAATAAATGGCCTTTATCCACTTTGTTATTTGTGTTTTCCTAATTATAAGAATACTGTGTTAAATTAAAAGGAATGGACATTATAAAGATTATCAAAGAGCGGAGTCAGCCTTTTACCTGTAAGGAACTAAACACTTATATTGCAGCCAACTGTACTTGTTCCAAACTTCTAGAAAGAATTAAGTTCTTTAAATCGTGTTTAGAATCAGATGTTATGCCAAAACGATTCCTCAAGCAATACAGAAGAAATAACCAAAAACCGACGAATAAACTTATAAGTCGCTTATTGCTCAATGGTATCGAGGACAACCAATCAAAACTGCAAGATGCTGAGAGCATCATTCAATCACTGGGTTGTCAAATTGCAAGACTGAATGACGGCGAATATAGCGCTTTCACAAAGAAGATAGAAACGCTGATGAAAATAACAGCGGACAAAGAAACCAAGGACCTCACGAGGGACTTGGACAAATTTCCTACACAATCAAAATTTCCTACGAACCCAGACGCTTTTATTCACAATTATTCAAAAGTGATCTTGTCAAAACACCAGAAAGAATTACTCTCCTTAGGAGCAAAACTCTGCGTAGTCAAGAAAAACCTAAGTGAACGTGACATTATTGACATTCAGGCTGGAACGGAAAATTCCTACAATGACTTAACGAAAGACACCGCCCCACATGCATTCAATGGACAAGGACTGAAAGCTGAGATAGTAAGCGCACTAGAACAATACCAGAAGGAATTCAAAGGCAGCCAAATCATCACAAAACAGCACATAAACGAACTCAGAAAACTCCAATCCGACAAATCCATACGACTTGTCACACCAGACAAAGGATCAGGAATTGATATACTTAACGCCGACGCTTACAGGAAGGCCATGAACGATATAATAAATGATCAATCTAAATTTAAGCATGACATCAAACAGAAAGATGATTCAACGAACATCGAATCAAGAATTAATGCAATTTTGAAAAAGATGGAAAAACATGTGCTAACATCGACGGCTGACTCCGAGATTAGATCAAAACTCACAGAAGACATCCAAAAAGCAAAACCAGTCGGAACAAACACCGCAAGATTGTACGGAAAACCGAAAACTCATAAAGCCGTGACAGCCTCAGGAGCTCCCTCGATGCGGCCCATTATGTCAATGATCAACGCTCCACAACACAAACCAGCCAAGTTTCTCTGCAAAATACTTGAACCAATACGGAGCATCATAAACGCATACACTATCAAGGACTCCTTCGAACTAGCAAATGAATTGAAGGATAAGAACATCCTACAGAATAAAATGGTCTCGCTTGACGTCTCATCCTTATTTACAAACATACCACTGGATAAGACAACGGAGATCATGTGTTACCTCATCAAAAATGGGTTTTTTGACTTCCCTATAGACACCAATGACATCAAAGACCTCATATTAGCATGTGCTAAAAACGTGCAATTTACATTGAAAAGATATACTACCGCCAGATCAATGGTGTAGCTATGGGAAGTTGCATCGCACCCCTCCTGGCAGATTATACATGTATCACCTGGAAAAAACGAGCCTAAAAGGTATAATTGACCAGTGCGCACTCTACAAAAGGTATGTAGATGATATCTTGTTGTTCATCTCAGAAGCAGCAGACCCTTCCGAAATCCTCAAACAAGCAAATGGAGTCGATCCAGACATCAAATTCACTCTCGAGGTAGAGAAAGACGACAGTTTTCCCTTCCTTGACATCAAACTCACTCGAGAAGCAAACGGAGATTTGACACTGGCCATACATAGAAAATCCACTTTCACCGGACAATACATTCACTACAACAGCAGTGTGCCAAAATCCCACAAAAGAAACTTAGTAAACAACCTAGCAAACAGAATCAGGAAGATCTGCTCTGAACACAAGATTGAGGAAGAACTGGGCTACCTCAGGAAAATTTTGCTAATGAACAACTACCCAGAGCGTTTCATTGATATCAACATCAGACTACGGCAGATTCGTACTAGAGACGATACCGTCAAGCATGTTTTACTAAACTTACCATTTAGAGGCGACGTACCAGCCTCAATAATTGCACGGCGGCTGAATAGAATAACTATGGACAACTTTCCCAGTGTTAAAGTTAATATGACATTTAGTACACAGAGAATTCTCTCCAAATCATTCAGTCTCAAAATTCTCATGTATGTGCGGTAGCACATATATCGGACGTACGGAGAAGCAATTGATAAGCAGAATCCAGCAACATTTGCCACAGAAATTGATTAACAAAGGCTTGGCACCGTCAGGAAAATCAGTTATTTCCGATCATATATTGGAAACGGGGCACCCTGTCAATTCGACCAATTTCACAATTCTACATAAAGCAAAATCAGAAAATTATTATTTATCTATGAAGCCCTTTACATAAAACAACAAGCACCTGACCTTAATATTCAAAAGTTTCATCAACAGTATTCGAATCGACGGTCAAGAATAAATAAAATTCAAATTGCAACAAATCACTAGAATCCAAAACAAGAATCAAATAGTATTCCTCGACTTCAATCAACAAAACATACAACCGATGGCCAAACTGAAGTGGAAATAACAGAGGCGCATACGATGACAAAAGTCTCCAAACAATATGAGCGTTTAACACCGCAATCAACACTGGCGCTGTTACCACGTGGACAACTTTGCGCAACGAGGTGAAACGATCAACTATACTGGAAAAAATAGCACTTGTATATGTAACAGTGAACAATACGCACAAATGGTTAATTCTCAAGCTATCAAAACAATAATGAAAAGATCTGAGACATCACTTCGCAATACTGCGAGAATAACCTTTACATGCAAACACGTATACGCACAAACACAAACGCATACACACTCACCAACTAGTCAAAACAAGAAACAGCATTAAAAACGAGTCAGATTTATTACCACTAGCACAATCAATTGAAAACCCAAAATGTATAAATATGTATGATTGTATAAGAGATGATTAGTATTCACGAAATAAATGGCCTTTATCCACAATTAATGATTATATATATATATATATATATATATATATATATATATATATATATATATATATGTATATATATATATATATATATATATATATCTTTTTTTGTGTACTTTTTGATGTAAACTGTTTTTCTATCTAAACTTAATTTTTATATTTATTTCTGTTCTTCAGTAAAACTAGTTGACAAGATAGCGTAAAAGCGCTAGTGTGTAATTTAAATCTATTTTTTAATTTTCAAATCGTTTAATAAATGTACTTACTATATGAAGTAAAGTAATTATAGATATTCTGCAAGCGTTGTCTTTAAATGTGATAAACTGTTTTGATATTTTAAATAATCAAAAGAAATATGTTACTTTAGTTCATCGAATCAAATGTTAAATAATTAATCTGTCTGATTTATTTATTTAAATTTCATTAAATGGCCATGCTAGTTTATCGATATTTAAAACTTAAAATAAAATATGCTATTAGCTCATCTAGTGCAAGTTGTTCTGCAGACTGCCACGGTCTAAATTGTCAGATAAAATATAAACGGCGCATGCTTATTTATTTTATAGATTTATCAGCGTTTTAGATAATAGGCGCCGTTGCAGTTATCGTAAATCATTCATCGTTTCTTTGTTTCTACGTCTGTACCAAGAACTGCAAATGCTCGTTTAGAGAAATCTGCGATGATATTAATAACCCTGGACTTCCTACTTGACAAAATGTATGATATACTAAATCTATCATACTTTGCTAGTTTCACAGCCATGATTAGTGTCAACTGTTTGTTTGGCATAATTAAATATGTCATTACCGGTAATGTCATTTGTGTTTATCCCAATAAAACCAACTTTATATAAATATACATGGATGTAAATAATCAATTCTCACATATATATATATATATATATATATATATATATATATATATTCTGCGACAGTGACTTATTTCATAAATTTCAACGTTTGTGGAAGAATAACCCAAAGTATTGGAAACGCAATAATTAATAAACATCAATCTACCGGATACTGGAGTCAAAATATTATGTATTACTTTGTAGCTTTTATATCATCCAACAATTATAAACTATTTGCCGTTAGTCTAGTAAGTCTAGACAATTAGCAAACTGCCTAAAAGAAAAGACATGTCTTATACAGAAGATATAAAGACAGAAATATTATAAGTGAATACGTTTTTCCCTATTGCACTATTTTGTTTCTCCCCATACAAACACACAAACTTATACACACACTCACATATATATATATATATATATATATATATATATATATAATAACTATCATAACCTACTAAATAATTTTCTTGACTCCGTCATCCCACTGGACGATGATACAAATCAGCCTGGATTTGAGAAATGCCAATCGACCATGATAAATATCTTGTCCATAGCTCTTGATAAGAAATATATTGACTCATTAATTTTCTTTGTTAATGTCTCCAAAGAGTTTGACTCGATTTGTTTTTACTTATGAAGACGATTACTGTAGTAGAGTTTAATCTGGCTATACTTAGACTAAAAAACTTTATATAAATAATAGGTGTAGGGTTATTCAAGTTATTAGTACTCAATTTAGATTGTTATGTGTTACAACTAGATTTTCCCTGAGGTTCTAGCTTGGCTCTGCTATTATTTCTAATTATATTTATGAAATCACAGTATGTGATCCAATGTCCGGCTAGAAAACATAAGCTCTAAAAATTGGCTGTAAGACTGAACCTAACTGTATTTATCTTCATGACGCCGTAATTAACGATGTTTTGGAGACGAAACATCACCTTGAAGTTAAGAATTTAGACACAACCATTCAGTGTACAGCTTCTGCTTAGAGACATATTGAAGAAAAGGTTGACTGTGCTATAATGAGGAGAAATGTGTTATCGAAAGATATACGACTAAAAGTTTATATTATTTGGATTAGACGGATCTAAGTATACGCAGATAAACTATGGAACACTGTTAAAAAAGGTCTATCGTGCACGGTAGAAGCTGTACAAAGAAGGATAGTGAAATGCATTATTCCAGCATCGTACAGCCTATATGCTTGGTGACTACGTCTTGTTTCTTTACAGTCCTAATGATATTGTAACGGCTCAAGAACAATTCGCCGACATATTTCGTAAATGAAATTCAAATTTAATTTACGCGGCACCAATTAAAACAAGCGAAATTTGCCGTTAATCAATGGCGTGCGAGCTTTTGATTTCAAGCTATATAAGCAATGTGTATTTACTATGCTAGTCAATATTCACCTTTGCCTTCTCTGCGCACTACGTGTGCGTGCTGTCTCCTGTCATACTGACTTTTAACCTACGCTGACTTCTGGACTTGCTTCACACGCCGAGTCAATTTTAGTCGCACCAATCCTGTCGCTGCACAACTAGTGAGAAGGAGCAACATCTACGTATTGGAAGTTTACGTGTGCCAGTCACCTCGGTATTGTCGCAGATCTTCAAGGAGACAATACTCAGCCTTCACGCAGTCTCTCGCCGCTGATGTCAACGCCACAACAGGAGGAACACCAGACAGTCAACCAGAGCCGGTCTCAAGTGTCTAGAAGTAACTTTAGACACTGCGACACTAACAATTTTTCTCGGCATTTGCCGACGAATGCAATACCGGACCTAATTAGGGCTCAGTACCTATTCTCAGCCAACTTGGCACCGAACTGACTTTGTGACGTCATACGGCATTTAATTGAAGCGGGGGTGTTTTACAGGTAAGAAATATATGGCGTTGTATGAAAATACTCCATTTGAATCAGTGCAAAGGTGCATATATATGCCCATTGAGAAAATATAAATTGAGTAGAGACACTGTTTGAACTATTTGCAATCATACTGAAAACAGTGCGGAAGCTTGCTGGTAAACGTTTCTACTTTTCAAAAATATACAATTTACAATCTGTTAGCAAAATACTGAGATACATGCCTCTCTCTAAGATGTCTTTAAACTGCTTTGTAATAAATTTAGAAAAAATATGTGGCCAGGATGATCTTTTGAATTTCACCTAGGACAGTTCTCTTGCATGGTTGAGCACAATTTCACGTTAACTGTAGTGGCCTCCCCTTTTTTGAAACATCTATAACATTAAAATTTTATTGCATTTTCTTCTTTTGTAATTATTTCATCATGGTATGATTTAGTACCCGTGGTGATGATAGCATAGCATGTAGAATGTGTCGTTATGGCGAAAAATATAACTATACCTACTTATTTATACTGTGATAATTAAAAGATTTTTTTATATTTCACTGTACGTATTTCTATGATGTGACTGTCTGTTGTTTTTCTACACTTTATGATGTAAAATTATTGAAAGAACTTGTGTGGTTTGAATAAAATAAAGAAATTCTATTCTTTTATATTCTGTTCCATATTAAATATTTTTGACAAATGTTACAAAAAGTGATATGAAACTTATAATCCTGATTTTAATAAAATTCAAGTACAATGCATGTGTGATTATTATGGTGTGAAATGGTATCGCAGCCTTTAAAACACTTCAAGAATCGTCTGTCCTACTGTGTTGAACAACTCGATCGCAAAGCTATTGTTTAAATTTGTATAATAAAACAAGACTGTTGCTTATTCCAAGTCCTCAAAATTTATTTTTACAATATTAATTTTTACACCGTAATCGATGATTTTGCGTGTTGTTAAAAAGAATACCATTTTCTAAAGGGAGACTTTATGTTTAAATGGCCCAATGGCCATAAAATTGAATGGACGTATTAAATTTGTTTATAACTTGGTAGTAAATGCATTTTATGAATATACTAGTATTGGAATTAAAAATAGTAATTTATTAAATTCAATTAGGTGCAATTTGAATTTGACATATGTTGTTTGTCTCAGAGAAATTCATTAATCAATAAGTAAACAAGAATAGCACGACTTCTTTTGGAATGCAGCAGGCAAACCAAGGTCATGCTGAATGTAGATGAGAACACATTCGGCGTAGCGAATGTGAGACCAGAACGCTTTCTTTCGGACGATATAAAAAGGATAGCTTTAGATTTTAAGTCGGAGCCAATGCTGGAGAAGAAACACTTAATTTTCATGCTGTAAGTTGGTAATATATTTTTATAAATAATTTCAAATTTCTTGAGTTGATTTAATCAATTTCGTCGACAACTCCTTCAATTTTAAGTTTCAGCACAAAAGCGAAACTAATTAAAATTGCTTACACAAATTTTCGTTTGGTCAGCAGATATATTTTCTTATTTGAAAAAGGAGATGTTATATTGCTATTTTAATTAGATTTCAATCGATATGTTAATTAGGTAGACATCTTCGAAAACGAAGAAATTAATTTCTCGGTTGCAGAATTCCAAGAAACATATTTGCATATATCGTGAAGTGTAAGATATTTATGATACTAATTTTTGTCTCATGGGAACATGGTTAAAACACTAACGTTCGAAATCCCACACAATGACAAAAAACACACAAATATAGACATATACATATATATATATATATATATATATATATATATATATATATATATATATATATATAGAGAGAGAGAGAGAGAGAGAGAGAGAGTTAAATACATAAACACGAGATAACATTTATTATTTTGACCGTGAAATTTCCATTTCAGATATGATCTATGAATTTAGCTATATTAAACCCACACTTCTAAATTGCATTCACTTGCAAGTTAATGTCATCTAGCATCTGCCTGCTCAATATTTCGCGGGCAGCAATAAAGCCAAGACTATTTCTTTAAATAACAAATTTTTATTAGGGGCACGTAAATGAAATTTAAGGACTACAGCGGCTTGCCAAAAACATCTAGGTGCATAATTTGAAATGCTTCCAACATGGAATATTTTGCAACAAAGCTGCGTCAGTTTAAACATCCAAATTAAAGTGCTATGATAATTTTAAAGAATAGACCATTAGGATTTTTTGGTATATAAACTATTTATTAATAAAGAAGATTTTCTCCGAAAGCGTATATTAAATAAATACCCGTGCTTTCAATTCTGTTTGAAAGGTCTGTGCGCTGAAAAGATATTGGGAGAGAATGTGCCTACAGATTTGGATCTGGTATCAGAAAGTGTCCTGATTATCTACTAGAACATATATCTAATGGTCTTAAAATCGAAAAAACTATGTACCTACAATCCACCAAGTTATCTATTCTTGTTCCACACCCCCGAAGTTT
The DNA here is from genome assembly GCA_029291075.1 of Eudiplozoon nipponicum. NCBI lineage: Eukaryota > Metazoa > Platyhelminthes > Monogenea > Mazocraeidea > Diplozoidae > Eudiplozoon > Eudiplozoon nipponicum. The sequence goes on from JAQBSW010007147.1 coordinate 9,774, forward strand.
TGTTCAGGTTATCTCATGAAATTCGAGTTGGCATTTGGTTTTTATTGGTCAAATAATTAACTTTAACCTAGATTAGCCAAAACAAAGGAAATATTTAAGATCATAAGAGTTAAACTGTTCGTAAGACCTAACTGTATCTTGAATGTATAAATGGAGACACATACCTGAAGATTATATTTTTTGCGGTACGCTTGTGTACGGCTTTTAGCACTGTTTTCGCAAAAATGAAATGACATTCTGATGCGCTAAGTAGAAAGCACATGTTGAAAGATGAAGTGCGTAAATATGTCAGAATATCGGCGCTAAGTTGCCATCTAATTATTTGAGTCTCTGTCGGATTATATTAAATTCAGAATAAAAATATATGCATAAGTCCCTAGTACCCCTTCTATATGAAAAGACAACAAGAATTCTCATATTTTCGCATGAGAAGAATACTACGAATTGGGTTTCGGATACCAGAAAAAAAATATATAAATATATTCTTTAAATCAAGTTTGCGAGCTTGAAGTAAACACCAATACCATTTTATTTAACCAGTCGTCGAAAATCATAACAAAACTACCGCCAGCCGCAATGCACTGACGCGTTTCGAACTTCCATGTTCATCATCAGAGTACGAAGGCAAACTGACTATCGAGGATCAAACCGCATTGAATATATATGGAAATCAAATTTAGATATGCGGCTCTCACCTCTAGCAGTCTCGCATACATTGACCTTGACTGGAAATGTCCGCTGCACAATTTCTATGCAGTCATGAACATTAACTGTTTGCAGATTTCGCCACATATACATATTTAGGCAATAAAATTTAACAATAATTGATTGCGCGGGTGGTGGTAACAATTATTAAAATCAAGTTTGCAAGCTTGAAGTAAACACCAATCCCATTGCATTTAACCAGTCTTCGAACAACATAAAAAACTACAACAAGCCGCAATGCACTGACGCGTTTCGACCTTCCATGATCATCATCAGAGTACGACGGCAAACTGACTATCGAGGATCAAACCGCATTGCATATATATGGAAATCAATGTTAGATATGCGGCACTAACCTCTAGCAGTCTCGCATACATGGAACGTGCCGTCATACTCTGATGATGATCATTGAAGGTCGAAACGCGTCAGTGCGTTGTGGCTGGCGATAGTTTTGTTATGTTGTTCAACGATTGGTTAAATTAAATGGGATTGGTGTTTACTTCAAGCTAGCAAACTAGATTTAAAGAATTGTTAGGTTTGACTTGGTAAAATGTTCTCATGGTTTATCTCAATGTAGTTTCATGGGCCGTTTAATATTTGAAATTTACAATATTAGAGTTTATGGGGATATTCATATTAGCGTTTCTACAATGGATGTTATAATTACATGTAGCTTTTAAATTTTTAAAATTGTAATTAACTGCCAGGAATTAATAAACGTTATCTAATATCTTAATTTAAATAATTTATTGCGTATTTTTAACAAAATTTTTTCCATTTTTTTGTTTAATTTTCTAGAACATTTAAATATCATATAGCCTTATATAATGACAAGAGAAATAAAAATATTTTTCTACGCTAATTTACTCTAAAACAATAGCTCTAAAAGAGGATTAAACAATAATGAAATTTGCAAAGATACACAACTTCATGTAAATAAGTCAATTTAAACATAACTTGCAGAACAAATTTGAAATATATAAAAATTTAAACGGCACGTTAGCATAAGTTTAGACAATTATTTTTATATTAGCTTCTCTCTGATTAATTTTTCTACTATGCATTTGATTGCCTTCAGAGTTTATGTGACCCGATAAATTTTCTTGCAGAACTAACACAAATTTGCTTTTGCGTAATAGAGTTTTAGTGCGTAAGACACGACCAACCTGCTTAAAGTTCACATTGTACAATGTGGATGGGCCATTAAGCTTGAACAAAATGGCCAAGCAATATGGGACGGATCAACGGCGCAACCTCAAAGGTGTCCAAGCATTTGATGGATACTGCTTTGCTTTTAATGCTGGTAATTTTATATTTGCTTGACGATGTTTGGAAAATCGATTTTATATATATATATATATATATATATATATATATATATATATATATATATATATATACAGTCCATCAGTTGCCATGCGAGCCAATATCCGTCACTTGGAGAAAGTTGGTATGAATTCAATAAATTATAAAGAAATTATCATTTTTTTTGTTAATTATAAGTTTAAAAAATTATTTGACAGCATTTCGGCTTTTATTTTTAAAAAATAATAAGAAAATATATTCATTGAATTAAGTTGATAAATGCAAATCTCTATAGACCACAACATGACCTAAAGTAGGAAATTCCTATAAATTTAAATAGTAAGTTTAACAATATATCGGCAATTTACATTCCTGAAAATGTGGGTTCGTTTCTCTCCTTATTTTTCAATTTTTTGTGCTTTCGCATTTATAGGTGAGACGTTCGTTACAGACACCAAAGCAATGCGATTAAATTTGGTGTCATAATTATTTTAATTATGCAGGCTGGTTAGTAGAAGCATAAGGCCAAAATTGTCACCTATAAGAATCCTTTCGCAGGAAAAACAGACAAAGAGAGCATTTTGTATAATATTAGCTTGTGTACACGGCTTACCCTGGCGTCGAGAATTACTCGCATTTATATAAACCTAGTTTGCCGTCGAGCTCTGATGAAGATCATGGGAGGTCCAAACGCGAAAAGAATTGTGAATTAACGGTAGTTTTGCTATATCATGCTTGTGATTAAATGCAATTAGATTGGTATTTCTACCAAGCTCGCAAACTTGATTATAAAATTTAACAACACACATACAAATAATGAGAGATTTTTTCTGTAAATCTTGAATTCAATACCATTTCCTCAAGTGTTTGGTCTATAATGGCAGAATGAGAGTGGCTAATTGAAACTTTAAGCTGAAGGAGACGGAACATAGGAACTAACAGAAAGTAATTCCGTTAAACAAGTTTGTGATTTTGATATACACTCCTGACCCATTATGTATATACATTTGTTGGTATAAATCAAGCATGATATAATGTAGATAAGTTAATTCATCACCCACGCCTTCAATGATTGTTTAATTTTATTACATACATATCTGTGGTGAAAGTTGCAAAAAGATAATTTCGTAACTGCACAGAAATTGTGCAACTTACATTTGCAGTCAAAATCAAGTCTATTAAAGGTGAGAGCCGCATATAGAATTATGTTTTCCATATATATGCATTGAGGTACGATCCTCAAAAGGCAGTTTGACGTCATACTCACGGAAGGTCTAGACGCGTCAGTACGTGTGACTGGCAGTAGTTTTACTAAAGTGTTAATAATGGATCTAAAAAATAATTTCCATGACCTGTAGTCTGCACGGGCCAGAGGATCCGGCTACGGTTTTCTAAATATATATATATATATATATATATATATATATATATATATATATATATGGTGATATGTATCAATTCGAATAAATATTTTTAAAACTTTTGCAAATTTTCAACGCTTATTGCTCAAAATTCTAAATGGCCGCAAACATTATGTGACTATTCAATGGCTCGTCAGCTAGAGCTCTGACGGAGAACATGATTCTATAGGGTTGTGCTCTGAAGATTTTCCATTGCCTAATATTTTTATTTTAATTATTTTATGACAATATGGATCACAACTATTTTTATTCAAATAGCATTTATTGCCTTTTCCACAATATACAATACTTAGTTTATACTGATATATTTATGTACATAATGTGTGAAGTTTTTATATCAATATCAAATCCTTGATTTATATGATTTTTTTCACCGCTCTCGCAATCAATGGTCGTTTAATACTTAATAAATGTGTTTAAACATTACGCTCTTCAAATTCAAGACAACTGGAACTTCAATAAAAATAATTTATTTAATCTGAAAGGCTGTTTATAAATAAGCGTAATAATTAGTGCACAAAAACAAATCAATAAATTTATTGACAAAAACCAATAACCTGGCGATTACAACTATTCATTCAATCGACATATGTTGTCAGAACAGACACACCAACAAATAAGCCGATAAAAAGTCAGTGACGTGAGCAAATTAAACAGACCTCATAAATTTTATTGCTAAAACTTCTTCTCTAAGTTGTGATGTATGGCATTGGTGACATTTATAGACGTGCTCTGTTATCTTATCTTGATAAATATTTCACTCGCATAAGAAACCTGCAATATGGCTGGCCTTTAAATCCGGTCTGGGCTTGATACCAAAAGTAGAAGTTAGAAAATGAAGCTATTCTGTGTTTTGTTTATTCGGAAAATTAATCGTTGTCACAAATTAAAATAAAGTTCTTAACATCATAGGTTGTGAACAAAATGCGACAATATTAACTCTTAACTTAAAGCTGTCAGTGCAAACTTAAAAAGAAATACACGCTTGTAGCAAGGAAAATGGAGAAATGTTTAAATTTTACATGATGCAAGGAGACGCCAACTAATGAAGTATTCGAATCCCAGTTGTCTTCTTAAGTTTCCTTGATAAGATTTCTAAATCTATTTGGTCTATATTTGAAATGCACATTCGCGAATTTGATAACCAGTACTCTACTGTCTAAACAGTGGACCCCGACTTAAAACACGTGAAAAAGTCTTATTTCTGAAGTAGGCTCAATTTCTTGTAATAGTCAACTTCTGCTGCACCAATCAAAGTTGTAAAACATAGCCGACTAGCCCCCATAATCTTTCTCTGCATTACACTCCTCCTCTTTCTTCTATGTTACAGTTAACCTAATCCAGTTAGAATTCAGAACACAAATAGCGAATTTATTAAGAGGATTTAAATATAATATTTCAAAATATTGCTGGCAACAATAATTCTCAATCAACTGTTTTCATATAATAGAACATACAACTACATATTGTCATGCGAGCCAAAATATTAATATAAGAAACCATTAAAAATTTTGTACGCAACTTTCCTTTTGTGCCACTCTGGAAGCATGGATGATATAGAGACCTAATAATTTAATTAAAATAAAGATTTTAAAAATATACAGTACAATTTCACCAAGAAAATTTAAGTTTAACAATTTATTAAGCATGTGGCGCGAGCCGGCATAAAAAGAGTGCATAAATATAAATTATGTGTGAAATTTAGTTCAGCCAATTTTATGCATTTGGATTGAGAAATAAATCAGGTAATGAATCAATAATTTATTATAAAGAATGTATATACAACACAGTTTAATAAAAGTGCTATCAATTGTCCCGCACAAGCAAAATGTGGAACAAAGCAAGTATCACCGGTACTGCGCTAGGTACAACAACATTAAAGCAAATAAATATAAATGGATAAAATTCGAACACATGACTAGTAGACCTATCGCTTAATGTGTTAGGAAACATAACTAAACATGTGCAGATGATGGAAATGATAAACCAGATAGTTAGTCCACTGTGTACCTGCACCACCAAAAATATGTGTAGCTGCGCTACAATTATTATGATATCAATACAAATTTTGCCATTTTCACTTTAAACCTAGCCGGCAATACTAGGTTATAAAATGGAAAAAAGCCAAACTGGACTGAAGTAAAATTTCAATAATAAGCTTGTATCAAAAACAAGTTTACGAGAAAACATTCCAGAATGATGCAATACTGCATTGAAATAGTTACAAAAGGCAACTGTGTCTATGAAAGATGAACATGGATTAGATGAAATTAATTGGATAACTTGCTTTCTGCGTCGCTGTGTCATGCATTTAAACAATGAAGAATTCACGAATCAATAATCTCTGTCTATGCACAGAATGTGTTTACTGTTCAAATTATAAATGATTAAGCGTAAAATCGATTATATTCATTGTTCAAATCAAGCGTATGAAAGATACGTAGATTACACGTATCAAGTGTACAACGGATGAAACATTAGGAAAATTAATAGACGAAGCGCAGAACGCTTTTTTTTAAGTTGAGCAAATAAAGCCTTCAAAGGATAACGGATTTTCTAGTTTAAGCGTAGAATAGATGACTCATTGTGTTGATAAAGCGTAGAACGGATGTAAATTTGTGCAGATCACGCGTGGAATGAGTTTCTGAGTTGCACAAACGGTATACTGCGAGGGTCTATCTGAGTGCTCTTTGCTAATAAATTATTGAAATCTACATTCATCTATCATTCTTAATACACATTGTTGGGAAGGATCTAAAAATTTGCTTCAGGTAATTGACGTGGATATGTATTTTCAAGGTCACCACCGTATCGTTCTGTCATCTGTGGATGTCAGCGTATCTTGGTGAGCATACTTATTATGATATATACATTGCAAGAAATCTTATCCTAATATAATGGCTTGTTTATCAAATATTGTGGATACAGAGCAGTTAGTAAATGGACTTAAGGAATGTAGCTTAAAAGATAGTTCAGAGGAAATTACGTGTTCCAAATTAGAAGATCATACCGCATATATGGGTTATCCGAACCCGGCATCTCAGAGGCTCTCTTATGGTAGTGACCAAAGGGCCTCTACATTGTGCAGATCAAGTATGCTCTGGTTAATAAATGGTGCACAGTAAATGTATAAAAAAATACACATTACGCAGATTAAGCTTTGGGGGGATTCCATATGGAACAGACGAAGCGTTCGTTGAATTACACATTGTTCGGATTTAGCGTTCAAGGAGTAACAAGTTTTGCAGCCTAATTGTGCTATGGTCAATATATTGCGGAGATTAAGCTTGAAACGAATGGCAAAGAATGACATATTCCATAGACGAAACGCAGAATGTGTTAGAGGTTGTGCAGTTAAAGAATACAAGGGAAGAGGCATTGCGCTGTTCAAGCGTAGAACGGATGACAAATTAGGAGTTCAAGCGTAAATTGGAGGACATCTTGTACGGTGCAAGTGTACAGTAAATGAAACATCATGTAAATCCATTATAGTTTGGGGCATTGGTGCAGATCAAGCGTGCCCAAATGAAACATCGTGCAGATCAATCGAAGAATGGGGCACACATTGAGCAGACGAAGCGTTCATCTCATAATGCAAGGGACAGATCAAGCGTGGGACGTATTACACATTGTGCAAATTAAGCGTAGAATGGACGATATATTGTGCAGATCAAGCACTCATCGAATTATGTATTTTGCAGAATAAGCGTAGAAAGGTTGGTATATATTGTACAGATCAAGTTTACAAAAGTTTTCCAATTTTACGGAAGGGGCATACAACGAATGACATATTGTACAGGATAACCGTGCAATGCGTGAAACATTGTTCAGATCAGTCGTACTATGGTTAATATATTGTGTAGGTTAAACGTGAAGTGGATGGAACAATACGACATTCCGGAGAAGAACAAATGATACATTGCATAGATGTAATGCTGAACGTGTTATAGTGTGTATAAATAAAATTTTCAAAGGATAACGCATTGTGTGGCTCAAACTTAGAACGAATGAAACAGTTTTGAGTTCAAGCTTGCAACGAATGACACACTGGGCAGGTGAAGCGTAGAACATCGTGCAGATTACCCATAGAAAGGAGCACAAACTGTGCAGTTAAAGAGTTAATCGTATGAAATATGGAGCAGATCAAGAGGGGAAGTGACGACACTTCATGCAGATCAAGCATACAACAGAGAAAATATTGTACATATCAAGTGTGGAAAAGATGCCAATTTGTATATATGAAATAATTAATGGGTAGCACATTGAGAAGATGAAGCGTTCATCGGATGAAACATTGAGTAGAACAATCGTTCATCGGACGGCAATTTGTGCAGATCAAGCGTTCGAAAAAATGAAATATTCTGTGGATTAAGAGTCCTAAAGATGAAACCTTTTGCAGACCCAACTGTCAAAAAATGATACATTGAGCAAATCAAGCGTGGAACGGACGGCACTTTGGGCAGGTGAAGCGTAGAACATCGTGCAGGTTACCCTTAGAAAGGAGCAGAAACTGTGCAGTTGAAGTGTTAATTAGATGAAACATTGAGCAGATCAAGCGTGGAACGTTCGGCACATTGTGCAGATTACCTTTAGAAAAGAGCACAAATTGTGCTGTTGAAGTGTTAATTGGCTGAAACATTGATCAGATCAAGAGTGGAATTGACGACACTTTTTGCAGATCAAGCGTATACCAGAGAATATATTGTAAATATAAAGTGTGAAACTAATGTCAATTTGTGCATATTAAATAGTTAATGGATGGCCCATTATGCAGATGAAGCTTTCATAGGATGAAATATTGAGTAGAGCAATCGTTGAACTGACGGCAATTTGTGCAGATCATGCACACAAAAAATTAAATATTATGTGGATCAAGAGTCCTAATGACTAAACATTTTGCAGATCTAACTTTCAACAAATGATACATTGAGCAAATCCAGCGTGGAACGGACGGCACATTGTGCAGGTGAAGCGTAGAACATCGTGCAGCTTACCCTTAGAAAGGAGCACAAACTGTGTAATTGAAATGTTAATTGGACAAAAAATTGAGCAGATCAAGCGTGGAATTGATGACACACTGTACAGGTGAAGCGTAAAACATCCTGCAGATTTCCCTTAGAAAGTAGCACAAACTGTGTAGTTGAAGTGTTATACAGTGAAACAATGAGCAGATCAAGCGTGGAATTGACGACACTTCATGCATATCAAGCTTACAACTGAGAACATATTTTACATATCAAGTGTGTAACTAATTCCAATTTGTGCATATCAAGTAAAAAATGGATGGCACACTGTGCAGATGAAGGGTTCATCGAATGAAACATTGAGTAGAACAATCGTTGAACGGACGGCAAATTGTACATTTGAAGCGTACAAAAAATTAAATATTGTGTGGATCAAGAGTCCTAATGTTGAAACATTTTGCAAATTTAACTTTCAACAAACGATACATTGATCAAATCAAGCGTGGAGCTGATGTCACATTGTTTACATAAATAGTAGTATGGATTACACATTATGTAATTTAAGTGCAAATCAGATGAAACATTGTGCGGGTAAATTGCATTGCGGGTGACAAATTGTATAGATCAAGTGATAAATGAATAATAAATTATGCAGATCGAGCGTAGAAGTAATGAAACATCACGCCGATTACAAATTGTGCAGTTCAATGTTTTATAACAGAAGAGGTATTGTACAGATCATTCTTCCACAAAAATCATGAACCGTGCGATATTATGATTGGAAAGACTTTTGTTGCAGAATGATTGAAACGAGAAAATTTGTTTCGTCATTGCACAATTTTAAGGCGATTGCGTTAAAATAATTTATTTTTCAAAATATAAGTTCTTCGTTCATACATGCCGAAATAATATGGTAACTGAATATGACTTACGTGATCGAGATTTTATAATGTAAACAATCTGGCAAGAGATAAAGAGATATCTTATTCTTATATATAGACTATTTTGTTTCCAGCACTTACCTTGATTGAAATATCTAGGTGATTGTGCAACCATTGAAGTCAAATGCGTAATGTGGTAACGTAAGATCAATTATGCATAACGAAGCATCATCATTAACATGTAGAGCCATACCAAAGCCAAAAGTGACTAACGTTTCGCTGCCATATAACCATAAGTCTTTCCTGGTTATTCGTGGTCTGTGACAGAACACTAGGTCGCCCATTCCCAGTGAAGATGGCTTGAATTCAAAGTTTTCCTTCTGTTAGATTTCCTGCAAACCAAGGCTGCTGAGAAGTATCTGCCCAGACACCAGTAGCCAAAGTTTTTTCAGCAACCGAAACGTACCATTCGTGTCTGGCACACTTGCTTTCATTCCGTCAGTACACATTTAACAATAAAAGTTACTGCGCAGTTAGACAAAACTGGAGGCTTCACACGAGACAGGATGACGGCTGTGTCCCTTTAGACCCGGCAGAGTTTATGCTACCATTCCTGGAATGACTAGCTTCTGCCCGCCGGTCGTCAGGCCGGAATTTCTATGGATACGGGCAAAATAGCAGTAGAACATTCTCGCATGAAATACACGCGCAACATTTAAATTGCTTTATGTGGCTCCTGGCTCGTATTTATATATTAATCATTTTAACAGAGAGAGATACGTTTCGAAGTGTATCTTTGTCATTTTAAGCTTATTTTTGTGTTTAGCTCTGAAAATCACACATATGGCTTGTTTAAAATTATTTACACAGCGAATTCGTCAAATACACGAATGTTTTTGATTTTCCATAAGCCTTTAATCTACAATGCTGTTTAATTGGCTCTTTTTTATTAATCACATCTCCTACCGTTGAAGCATTTAACGCATTTATTACATTCACAAAAATTGATATTTTCCGACTTTACAATTAACGATAACAAATTCATCGCACAGACAGGCACCAAGCGATTTGTTGACAGCGTGTTTAATTGCCACATTATTAGTAAGATTTCAATTATCCTAGTGACTATTTCGTGAGACACTCATAACTAAAATGACAGCTCTTCGCGTTTGTGATCCCTTTGCCAGGGCTTTAAAATTGTTAAAAATACGCGTTATAAACTTGTTTCTTACACATGACAGAAATTCACTCAAGTTAACCTAACTAAATATTTACCGAATTCTCACTGATTAAGCATAAGTTGTGCGAACAAGTTAATAATTATTTTTAAATTTTGTAATCAAGAGATTTATATATATTGAAATAACGTAGCATGGTGATTCAAACGGTTTGCTCATAGGAAACACTGTCAAATTTGTGGATAGGTTGAAGCCTACATGCGTATATTTCGATTTTTACAAAATGGATTAAAAAGTAAATAAAAATTGATTTGAAAATGTTTCAAGAATTATGTTAAAATATTGATTCGATCTTAAAATATCTTTGAAGGAGGGTAACCGGAAAGTTTTAGATTTATAAATTCTGTACTTAATAAGGCATTTTTTTTCAAGCAAGACAAACAAGTCTTAACAGGTAGGAAACTTTCGTTATTCCGTTTAAACGGAGCATTAGTGCTTTCTGCTAATGTTTAAAACTGAATTGGAAGAATTTAATCCTCTTTGGAAATTTAAACTTTTAGTAGCAACGGTGAATGAAATTAAATTTGTTTTGGTCTAAATATATTAAAAAAATACACATTTACACATCACCTTGCGTTTTGCTATATTAGTTTATTAATATTAACCAGATAATGTAGTTTTTTTATAATGCATAATTTTTAAAAATGTCTTTTTTAACAAAATGTCCCTTAATGGAGCTGCTTGGTGGCAAACCTAGTCTATTTGCAAATAAAAACTCTTTGAAATATGTTTTGATACAGCTCGCATTGCATTAGGTGTATAGAAATAGACATACACAACGAATTATCTCCGGAATTGCAGACATTACGTAGTTACATCTCACATCTAGTGTAAAATCAATAATGTGCTGCATCTCGTAATAGCATTGCTATGCGAATATCAGTAAGCAGTACAATAATGTTTTACTGTTTAAATTTTATTGTAATAAAAGTAATTTTGGAACTTTGTATTGACAATATCCAAGTTTTTGTGCTCTGTCCCTAAAGTTTGGCTTTTATAACCCCAAGTCAAATTATGTTTTGTGTAATTTTTATTCTAAATTAAGAAATATTATAACGCGCGGAAGGCAATTATGATTATTTATCGAAATAAAGTTTGTGTAAATAATATGGGCACTAATCCAATTTTTGCCATGTCACATTCCAAAGTGAAACTACCGTCAGATACAAGAGCTGAAGCTATTCAAATATGCAAAGACATCAATATAACAAGATTGAAAATGGAAAACGATAACCAAACTTCAATTTATGCATAATTTATAAAGTGTAATAAAAGATCTTCCTAATCTAGAAAACTCATATATTTGTTACTTAGTTGATAAGTTACCAGATCATTGAGTAAGTGCAAATGGCGTTATGTTTCCCTGTTGTGCGACTGCTAATAAACTAAATTAGAGTTGAAATTAAAATTCGCCAAACTCTTTCGAATAATTAATAGAAATCATCAATTCGTATTTAATGGATAATAAGTTAAATTAAATATCTAAATTTACAAAAGTTTCAGTATATTTATTATTCTGCCTGCATAACAAATGAGCAGCCGACATTCCATTTAAATAGTATAAATGCGTTCATAATAGCATATCATGAACATTACCGTTGATTAATTATCTGATCCTTGGTATATTCAACAAGTGTTGCATCCAATTTCTTCATTTTGACTCCGAATATTACAAATTCCGGTTACGGAAGCCTTTTTCAACAGAAAGCAAAACCCACAAAACGTTTAACAATCCGTATGTCAAATACAATGGGATTGATGTTTACTTCAATCTCTGAAACTTGATTTAAAGAATTTTTACCGCCACCTGTGCAATCAATGATTGTTTAATTGTAATTCCTATATATTTGTGTGTTTAAAGCTGCAAACCGTTAATGTTCATGACTGCATAGAAATTGTGCAGCCAACATTTCCAGTCAAGTACAATGTTTGCGAGACTACTAGATGTGTGAGCCGCATATCGAATTTTTCTCTCCATATCTATGCTATGCGGTTTGATCCTTCATAATGAGTTTGCTGTCGTACTCTGATGATGATCAAGGAAGGTCGAAACGTGTCAGTGTGTGCGATTAGCGACAGATTTGCTACGTTTTGCGACGACTGGTTAAATACAATGGTATTTGTGTTTACTTCAAGCTCGAAAACTTGATTCAAGTAATAAGTCAAATGGTTTGTAGGATGCGTTTTCCATTAAAAAAAGGCTTCCCAAGCAGGAAGACGAAATAATCCGAGTCAAATTGAAGACAATGGATGCAAATACTTTGCTAGGTACAACAGTGATCAGACATCTAATCTATTCTCCGTAACGCAACATGTTTCTAACAATATCGTTGATTTAAGTTAGTTAGTTCTTCGTCGTGTTCTATTTGATGGCGATATTGGGTCAGAGCACGCCAGTACGTGTAAATGATTGTTGTTTTGCTTTTCCATGCGATTGATAAGAGAAGGTATTAGGGTTATTTAAAAAAAACTCATACTTGATTTAGATAAATTTAAGCTATCACAACTTCGGTATTCATTGATTTCATAATTGAATACATCCTATAAGTATTACGGAAAATACAAAATATGCACTATTTCGACTGTGTTGGTACGCCTGATTAGCGTTAGTCTGGCTATGTCGTTGGACTCATTAAAATTGGTTAGGTGGTTGATTCAAGCAAGAATACGTTCATTGTACCTTTTGCATGTGCAAAAACAAAACGAAATTTTATCAGATACGAGAAACGCTTCTTTCTCAAAATCTACTCAAGTATCTACTAATGAACACATCTTTATATAGAAATAGAAGGCAAAACAAGATAGAAATATGTAAAGATAGAGAGAGTGTGAAAAAACGGAAACCAATCATTTGCGTGCGTCACCTCCAGTTCGAGCTCAATGCCTGAACATTCATTTTCTGCTTGCATAAATCCGGCTGCAATTGGTTTATCCATAAGGCTTCGTATGTGGCTAGTTCCCTTATGTTATTGCATTTAGTAAGTATTTTAAATGCTACGTCTGGAGAACATACGTGTGATGCTTTAATGATATATTGCGCAATAGCAGTCGTGTATTCACCATTTGATTTACAACAGGCGTTTAAGTTACAATGTTCACTCATTCGAGTAATTAACCATCTAATCAATCGGCCAAAGTAAGTTTATGGACAACTTGCGCATGTTTATTGGTAAATAAATAATAATAATCGCACTTTGATCCTTTAGATTATAAAACATTGAAGTAACAGATAACAAGACTTAAATGAATATAATTAAAATAATATTCCGTTTCGCAACGCAAAATAATAGAAAGTTTTTATTTGTTTTCAAGTGTTCATCTTGATATTCCTTTCAAACGCATTAAAAAAAGGAAAATATTATAAGATTCTTGGAGATGAATTAAACCGTTTATTATGTGTTGCGCACTTAGCAACAAATTAGTTCAATGTTTAATAGGATTAAAAGGATAGATCAAAGTCAGCATGAACGAAAGATATAATTTCATGTACCAATGAGATTTGTGCTAACTTGCGACTCAGAGGTAAGTGCCGGTACTACACTCTATACCAACTATATATCGGGATACGGTACAATCTTCTATACTAATGTGTACACACGCAATAATGGAGTTAATTTCATGCGAATTCTTTGACAATACGACCTCAAAGCTAACTCACTATATATAATTTATACCAAGCCTGTCAAAAGAACCATTACTATGGTTGCCGAGTCTGTACGTCATGCCAACACTATAGTTGCTGAGTCGGTACAAGATGCAAACATACTGGATATTAATAAATACTAAATTGCACCAAAATTTAAAATTACAACTAATTTTGAACACCGGCTACTCCATCAAATCATGCCATCTGGCTTTGATTGCTATCAGTTATCAAATTCCTTTGTAATAAGGACGTCATTCAATTAAATATATAATAGCTATAAACTGTTTTTGGCCGATGACAAAATATACATACAATAGTGTAATAGATGTTGCAAAAATTGTAGACAATTGATTTAAATAAGACCAGATAAATTAAATGTCAACATACATATTTAGTAAGATTAAAATGATCCAAAATATTGCGGTTACATTGCAATTTAAGTGTGTTATTTAGAGAGGTACAGATTTCGCAACCTTTCATTTTAGTCTAACGTACAATGTACTTTACTGGGCAGTTGTCAGCATTGGGTTTATATAAAAGCTCACCTTATTGCATCTAATGCTATTCGCATGTACTGTTTTGCTTCAAATTTCAGTTATTGCAAAAAGTGCAAGCTGGAAAACTAGTTAAAAATGATTCCACCACTAGTTGTATGTGATACTTGGAGATGCCCAGACGTGGCAATCTGTCACTCCTTTCTAAGGTATGCCGCCATTTCCTAGAAAGTCTTTTGCGGCGAGGAATTGAATTAGGTACATGCCATATTATAACTAATGTTACTCAAAGTATTGATGCGGTTCAAAGTACGGTGATTATAATCAGAGGCCGGCAAAACTTAATGCACAAACATTTTCAGATAAGCATTGTTAGGACGCCTTCAGACTCATGGGACAAGTGGGAACCGCGAAATCAATCAAAAAACAACCCGTGCACCTAGACATGTAAAGGAATCAGGATTTTACCGACCTACGACTGCTATCAATTGTCCTGCAAACGTCCATTGTGGTATCAGCTCGAAAGATGAACGCACTAAACAAATGCAAATGCCTTTTAAGGAATCTATAAAAAAGCACTAAGATTCCTTGTAACACATGGTCATTGACTGGACTATTTATACATACTCGGTTGCGCATATCTAGCATATGCGCAGTGATAATTGAGGTATTTCTCGCCTGGTAGCAGAAACAAAATTTGCGATCTTGTGTACACGTTCATTTCGTGCTTGGCTGCAATTCATCATTAGGTATCCGAACTACTTGCCAAACCTACAATACTTTTTATTCGAGGAATGTGAGACAGTTAGGTGGTGATGGTTTTGTCAAATAGCACAAAACCCACACGTATTTGAGATTTACTTTCGTTCCTGTTAGCTTTTGTTTATTCTTGTGATCTTTTTTTACTGAATTTTTACTAAATAGCCTAAACCTGATTCGTAATTGACTAAAATGATGGCTGCTCAAATTAGATTCAATCACGAGTAAATTTTTATGTCGTTTCCGCTACATTTACGCACACTAATTCAACAGGTAGTTGCTTAATGCACGAGTTGAGTAAAGAATTATTTATGTCACGTATCGGGTTCTAAATAAAACCACTATTCCCATTCAAACAAGTCGTGTAATATGGCAAATCCATCGTCGCTCACATCTGCTAACGCGATTCAACTTTCTTTGATCTTCATCAGAGGACAATAAACACCTAAATAATACGAACTAAGTAGAAGTTTGCATCTGTTTTGTTGAGAACAGCTGTGTTCAAACACTTCAATTTTGCATTCTCAGTCAAGTTATACCGCATTCACGCTATCTTGCAGACACGAGTATACAATTTTGTAGATGTTGTTTAATTCACCACATTTACTTAAATGTATATATATATATATATATATATATATATATATATATATATATATTCATAGTACCCTTTCCATGTACGAAAAGAAAACATATTTAGCAGGTAAGATTTCTATTTCTTTTGCACATTAAAAGGGTACTATGAATTTTATTAATGCTCGAATTCGAAAGAATATATATATATATATATATATATATATATATATATATATATATATTCAGTTATCGTACAGAAAAGCAAAATTTTTGTCCGATTCGTTTCATCATCATAATACGACGGCTCAAATGGCAATATATATATATATATATATATATGTATATATATATATATGAGAAGAAAAATTGATATACGGTTCTTAACTCATGTTGTCTCGCATAAATTGTACTTAACTGGATATGTCAGATGAACAAATTCTGTGCCCGTCTTACATAACATTTTTGCAACTATCGCTACCTTTATATAAGTTATACAATGAAACAATCATTGACTGCGCGGAAGGCGATAACATTTCTTTAAATTAAATTTGGTAGCTGGAGATAAACTCAAATCGTTTTGGATATAGCCAATCGTACGGAATAGAAAAACTATTTTGAGTTTCCCGTACTGACAGATTTCGTTAATCTTTTGACATAAAAAGAGCATTTCAAAAAATAAGGAAAAGACAGCGCGCAAAGTTTATTTAAATAATGCGCGATGTTGCAGTCGACCTCCATAATCGTAAATACGCCTTTTTCTACTTAAAAACCGAGCTCACGATTTTCTTTTATTCTCGATATATTTTGCAGGTGTTTTACGTATATGTTCTATGTATTTAATTAAGTAATTAGTGACAGTGTGGATGACGCGAAAAATTATTTTCCTAAAGTGTGCAGAAAAAAATAGCGCTTAAATTTTTCAACTTGACACGCAGAATTGTAAAATTAATGTTGTCAGCCATAATATATACGCAAACGTTTCGGCCATATTCAGATTGCAGATGAACACAATTGCAATGCTGACCAATAATAATGGCACAGCAATTTATGTATAATATTGTTTAAAAAACAATATTGTGATCGTTAACTAACTTGTTGTTTTTATTGGGCATTCGTGAAATCTTTTCCAGTGTTGCCGTAGTCGAGTTGCGAAAGAGGAAAAATTTAATTCAGGATCCGTCAAATCATCGACTTCGCAACCGTAACAGTGTACGATAAACAAATTCAAGTTGTATACTAACCTACAGTATTTGGTCAATTCTGGTTTACGTTGGAACCTCTTTGGCATCGCTTTAAAACTAAATTTCAACTACTACGGCAGGGTGACTCACTGGTTAGAGCACCAGATTCCAAAGCAGAATTTACGAGGTTCGAGCCCTGTCCGCAGCAAATTCTGGCCAATACATGATGAGTTCCTAATAAGGGCGAAACCGGTCTACTGGATGAATTGCCATTTCTACACTATAAAATCCATAGTTTATATTGACCAATGTATGTACTTAATGGTTCAGGTGTTTATATCAACCTTGATTATAGTAAATGTTATCACCGCCTGCGTAACCTTGATAGTCAGTTTGCCGTCGTACTCTGATGATGAGTGCGTTGCGGCTGACGGAAGTTTTGTTATGTTGTTCGACGAATGGTTAAATACAATGGGATTGGTGCTTGCTTCAAGCTCGCAAACTTGATTTAAAGAATTGTTACAACCACCCGCGCAATCAATAATTGTTAAATTGTATTGTGCAACCAAAATTGGTTCGAATACGGCTTCAGCAGTCCTGGCAAGTGCTTGTTGATTGTCTTATATCGACAAAACCAGTCTACTTGATGATCTATATTTGGTATCGCTTCAATATTTACTATATATATATATATATATATATATATATATATATATTAACTCACTAATATAACTTTAGATGAAAATCGATACACAAACTGATCCGATTGAACAAGGGATTTTCAGAAATATAAGTGTGCACATAACTGAACATTCCATGTAATGTCCGGCTTTGGCCCTGTAGTAGATGAGTTGAAAGGCCACGAAGCAACTAGTTCATATGTCGTGCCTCGGAGGTGAAATTCTGAAAAATATAATTGTTGAGTGCCCAAAAGACGGTACATGTCAAATTGAATAATTTGATTTTGCATTTTATGCAATGTTTAATTTGTACTGACATACATGATCATAAGCATATCCTACCATAATGATTTAATTATATATATATATATATATATATATATATATATATATATATATATATATATATATATATTGCATTTATGCATATATAAATGCAAGCTGTTTTCTACTTTAGCATTAGAGAGTAGTTATACATCTGTAGATGATCGTATGGTGTGTATAAAACTCGCTGGAAATCCTGGCTACTACTGGAAATGTTCCCAATATATTAGGCCCTACGATTTACATGTTGAACTATATTTGCTATTCCATAATATTTCTGATTAAATTAACAATGTTGATGTAAATTTTGTGTGTGTTTGTGTGCAACATTGTGCGTCTTAGATTTGACTTTTGTTGTCGCGCATATAATATAATGCAAGATTTTTTCAGACCGTTTTATTGTCTGCATAAATTTGCAATGAAATGTCATACAAGTTTATGTTCCGCGTAGGCATCCATTTCAAAATAGTTGAAAGTTAAAGTTTTGCATATGTTGTGATGTATTTCCGCGAAACATAAAACCTTATACAGAAATGTGCTGCCTAGGCATGTAAAATTGATTGCCTTATCAAAATAATTTCAATGTAACATTAAACTGTGCTTGCGCAACATAAAAAACAGTTGGATTTAGCAGTTCTTAACAGTAGCTTTCAAAGTTGTATAGTAACAAATCAAATAAAATCAGGAACGAGCAAATTTATTAATTTTAGATATTTTAGAAGCACTTCGGATTTGTAAGACATTTTGTTCAAGAAAATTTGTTCTACAGAGCACATAATTGTACAGCTAGCAGGATTATGTAAACGATAGAAAATGTTGGAAAATTTTGTCCAGCAATTGCTTCTTTTTATGCCAAATTTATTGCAAAGCTTACGGCAAAATTTGGGTATTTTAGCCAAAATTCCACTTTGACTGCCATATCAAATTTGGAAGTATTGGATTTATTTAAAATACTGAAGTTCTTGGATTAATATCCACAAGGAGAACAATCGAGCTGCATTCAGTTTTTGTAGCTCATTTTCTCCAAATGGCCTTAATAATTTAACAGTTAGGCATAAACCGACGGAAAGCTTATTAATACCTGTGCTGAATTTGGTATAAGCATTTTAGTTTTAAGTATGACAATACCATCACAATATCTAGCATATGAGATCAAGTACGATATACAAAATTAAGCATAAAATTAAAATTTCGACACATTGATAAATGCGTTTTAAGCATATTGGTGACTCAGAAAGAGGGATCGACATTAATTCCCCTCAACCACTCAATATTTGAAACGGCATTTTGGGAAGTTCTATAGTGCAATCTCCGATTCGTACGATTTTAAAAGCAATAATAGGGTCAACTTCGAATGAAGCATATTCTGTTCGAAATTTAAGCACATTTATTAAATATATTAGTTAAGAGAGAGAGAGGGAGTTTGATAAAATACATCGATATAACAGTACTTGAGAACAGATGCGTCACTGATGCATAACTGAATAATATGCATACATACCTTTGGGCTCTGATTTAGATAATTTATTTTTAGTGTCTTTTTCTTAGTTGATCAACCGCTAAATTTTAACTGGTAACATTTGCTTTAAAAATCATATTCTGATTCATAATGATCATCTGTTTGAAAAAGCCGCCGATAACTACACTTCATTTGAATTTACAAAAGTAACAAGTGCTCAGACATAGTTGTTACTCTGAATTTTGGTGAACTATAGCATAAATTGAAATCCATTGTGTTGCTACCATGTACCGACTCAGCAACCATAGTGTTAGTACCCTGTACATTTTCAGTACTATAATGTTGGTATCGAAATCTGACACAATAGCCATAATGTTGATGTCCTTTACAAACACGGTATATATATATATATATATATATATATATATATATATATATATATATATATATATATATTGTATACAGTGAGTTAGCGTAGAAGTCGCATTGTCGAGACTTTATATGATGTTAGTTTTATTACGGCAGGTTTATACATTCATCTAGGAGATTGTATCGTCTTATTATCCCACGTTCCTCACCCAAATATATAGTGGGTAAAGAGCGTAATACCGACTCCTACTGGTGAGTTGCCAGTAAGCACAAAAGGAATGTGCGCGAGATTATACTTTCCGTTTATGCTGTCTTTGGTTTATCCTTCTGGTCATAATTGAGCTAATTTGTTACAAGGTACGCAACACCTAATACACACTTGCATATATTTTAGTTCTCACAGTCTAACCTCTATAATTTTTGCTTATTCTTTCCATTGTCGGTGAAGGATATCTAATTCAGATAGAATAACTGATAGTCAATTTCAAAGAAGATGTAAAGATCTTTAATGATTGCGAGACTTGTATAAGAAACATAGCTAGCTTAATTCGATTAAGTGCATAACTCTTATAGACGATAATTCTCAATAAATTGTTTAGGTTTACGGAACTTATCCACGTCTGTTACAACTGTCATAATTAACTTTGCCGAATTGAAAGAACACCGCGCCCAATGGTGCAAAAGAATATCGAACTTGTCCACAAATGTCAGATAAAGAAACAACATTAAACAGTTCCATCGCAATTAACCCATTACGAAATTATTTTGACCATATGGATGATCTAGCATAATTCATGAATGAAGAGAAACAAGGCATACATAAAATCACACCAGCAGTACAAACCTATTAGCCAAGGTAATTCACAACGTAGCAGCATAACTAAATACATTTTCTAACATAATTATCTTGCTACGCAATTATGGCTTCGTTGGTACTCAACCAAATTCATGTATTAATAGAAGTCAAACAAAATTAAATAAATCTTATTTGAAGGTGAAAATTTAACCACGCCTTTAGTGTTATATCACTAGCATATTAATGAATACAAATAATAATATTGAAAAAAATGCATTCGCCATCAATAAAGCATCATTTTTGACGCTGTACTTGGCGATTCCTATCGTACTTATATGATCTATCTTGTTACAGAACATCATGAATAACTTTTTCATTCATACAATACTTTACATCTTATAAATACATAAAATTGTGACTAGACAAGCATTATTAACCAAACCTTTTCCTTAAAGATTAGCAAAATTTACAACGGAAGAAAACAATAGAAATAGATTCCAGCATAATTCTTTTCCTATGAAAAATATAAGAACAAGTTTTGTTAAACATGTGATCTTATTAACTGTCAAATGTAAGTGATCTTTCACGACAATACTCTAATGTTATATCTAAAAGATTTTCGTGAATTGAAAATTAATTTGTATAGACAAGTCGATCAGACAGTTAAAACCATAGTAAAATACACTTTCAATTTTAATGATACTTGACATTGTATCGGCTCAGATTAATTCGCCGACAAAATCAATTTAAAATTTTTATTCTCTGGACCAATTAAAACGCGCAAAAATATCATTAACCAATTGCCTGCGACTTCGCCTCTACGTAAGCACGATGCAATTACCACGCAAGACTCTTTCTGCTCTGATCGCAACGTGTGATTGCTGTGTGACCTTCTGTGCTTGAGAGACTATCTATGCCGACTACTGGACTTGCGTTTACCACGATAAGTCATCTTGTCGCGTAGTCATTACCTACGTCAATATTCTTGTTGCTTCGCATCCAGTCATACGTAATCGATCATATTTTAATCGGATTTCTACGAGTGCCAACCACTTTGAGGTTGCCGCAGATCTTCAACAAGACAAATCTAGGCCTTCGAACAAAAACTAACGAACTCTGCTTAGACAATTCTACTTATTCAGGTGAATCTACTCAAAGGATCACGTCAACGATTATATATATATATATATATATATATATATATATCTATATATAATTAAGGTTTCTATATTCCATTTTATTATTGTGTTGCAAATATATATGAAACAATTTTCATGTGTTTTATCATATTAATAAGTATATAGGAAAAGGAATCAATTTATTTCTATATACTATCTTTGGTTTATTAGGACTCTTCGTCGCAAATTTGTTGTTAACATCTTGCTAGACAGGATCGTTTAAAGTAATATTTACTTCGTTTGTGTGAAATATCTGCGTTTTATCTTATTCTCTGCTACCAGTAAGCATATTTAACAAAATTTTTCTTGTTCCATTTGCTAGTATATTCGATGCTTTATTAAGAAAGAAAAAATAAAATTATTGGAGCTTAAAGTAAACACCGTCATCACATTGTATTTAACCATTCGTTGAACAACAGGGAAACCTACAGCCAGTCATACGTACTGACGCGTTTCGACCTATGATAATTATCAGTTTACGAAAGCAAACTGAATAACGAGGGTCAAATCGCAATGCATATAGATGGAACGTAAAATAAGTCTCACATACATTGAACTTGACTGGAAATGTCGGCTGCACAATTTCTATGACATCACTAAACATAGGGTTTTGCAGCTTTCGACATATATATATATATATATATATATATATATATATATATATATATATATATATATAGGTAATGCAATTAAAAAATCATTGATTGCGCGGGTGGTGGTGATCCATGCTAGTCAGTTTGTCGTCGTACTCTGATGATGATCATGGAGGTGGAAACGCGTCGGTACCTGTGACTGTCGATAGATTTTCTTTGTTGTTCGATGACTGGTAAATAAATTGGGATTTGTGCTTACCCATACCTGGCTATCTTCATTTAAAGAATTTTTACCACCACCGCTGCATTCACTGATTGTTTAAAACATAGGTACGTTTATATGCATCATCAATTTATTTCGAAAATATTATTGAATTGATTCGCATACCATTAGTCTGCTTTTGAGTTAATTATGTGGTTTTTTGCACTTATTTATTTAATTGATGAATAATTTTCAATAAGCATAGATTTGAGTAAAGCAATTACATTTAAATATTAATCTTTAATTTTCGCATTATTATGGGGGATACATACACATTTTGTTTGTGGAATTTAAAACTGCACTATTTTCCTATCTTTTACGACAATTGTTTACGAAAAAGCAATATTGACTGCATACATATAGATTTCTTTGCTTTAAATCATATAACAGTATTTAGTTACATGAAAGAATTATTTGAGGAATTCGTCGTTTTGATAGCCATAAGTAGGAATGTTTAGTGAAGCATGTATAGAGCAACTAGACGATGGCATTAATTGTTGTAATATGCAGGTTGCAAATATCTATTTGAAACAAATTATTAAAATAAGTTTGTCCAGAGAAAAAGAAATTCTCACTGAATCAATTAACCAATCATTTCAATAACCAAAATGGAATCCACGAACACAGAGCGTATTTAAAATTAAAAACGATCAAATGATCATGCCATCTTATTTTGTTCGATATAAGTTAAAGACAGTCTGCATCACAGTGATGGTTGTAACTCGAAAAGTATTGGGTGATCACTGCATAATAATGTAAATAAAGATTAACTATGGATTATTTCATGAGTGATATATTGTTACGAACAACAATCCAATTATGTATGTACATTTTCCAGTATAAACTAAGCGATGATTAATGTAGAAAAGGCTATTCATTCAGTAGACCGGTTTCATCCTTATTTAGAAACCTTAAAGAATTTTTCAGAATTTTTTCACGAAAAGGTCTCGAACATAGGCAGGTCTGCTTCGGAGTCTGTGATTAAACATTGCGCCACCTTGCCTTTTCTACATTGTATACTGCTAAGTTTGGGCTTATTAATGCATATAAATAATAAGATTGATGGTAAATTCAAGATTTAAACCTTCATTTAATTGATTTTTATCACCGTCCGCGCAATAAATGCTCGTTTAACTATTTAAGGGTTTTGGCTTTTACGTTTTGCATCGTTTCATATTTCGCAGATGTCACTAGGCTCTCTATTTTGATGGTAGATTTTAAACAGTATATAAAATACATTTTTAATAAGTACGTCCTTCATGAATGTAGTAAGTGCTTGCCTTATAAAATATGTTTTAAGATATTTAAATATTAAGTAGAAGATATGTTATGCGTAGATTCATGATAAATTATATTTATTGATGACTAAAATGTGTTTAAATAATAATAATTATCTAAATTAAGTTTGCGAGCTTGATGTAAACATCCATTCCATTATATATGCATTGCTTATTTTAAACTGATAAATGTATACATAAAGCGATTTTTTCGTAGTTATGCATGAATTCCGTTACGGCTGCGTCATTTTTGGTAGCTGTGATTTACTTTCCCACAAGACAATTCAGAATATCGAGCTACGCCGTTTCGATATTTAGGTTAATATTTGTGTTAAGCTTATTCATGTCTTAGAACAATAATTTTACTAGGAGAAAATACGCCAAATTAGTTTTAGTCGAGAAGATGTTTCACACGGAGACCATTCAAAATTCCAGAACAAAAATATTATTAAAACGGCACAACCAAATAGATTGCAAATACACGGCATCTAAAAATACTGACTGTTATAAAACCACTTGCAGTACTTATAGATTTCCTATGTTTTTTTTCAGAGCGCGAGATATTAGTTGGGTTTTGCTGAGCCCAGTGTTGTTATACGTTTTAATTTTTTTATCTAGAACTGCCGAATTTCAACGCTTTTTTCCATATGAGAAGGCAAAACGTATCTTTGGCTCTGCTGGTTTTAGGAAAAATACTCTACAGAATGCTTCAACTCATTTGATAAAATCTCTGGTCAATTTGACCAAAACATAAGCCTTATTATGTTACTTTAACCGAACACAAATAACAGCGCATTTTTAAAAAATTATATTCATTTCATTTAAGATTATTTAAAGAACGAAATTTCAAATACGATTAAGCAACGATTTAGGTTTTAAGATAATACGTATTAATTGTTTCCCTCTCTCTGTCTCTCTCTCAATCATTCATTCTCTCTCTCTCTCTCTCTCTATATATATATATATATATATATATATATATATATATATATATAAGAGTAGAGTAATTAATGGTTCAAACTTGAAACCATTTGTTTGAATTTAAAATGTAAAATGTAGTCATCACGCAGAAAGTACGCCCGTTATTAACATCACTTATTGTGCGGCATGTCCTGCATAACAAAAGGACAGATAATATTTCGTAGTTACTGTAATTCGCACCGTGAATGCTATTTCTCAACATTTTAGCAGAGCATATCTTGATAATTAAATTTTTGGACTGTAAATTTTTTTTCATTTATTTATTTATCGTATTATAAACTATAAAAATATGAAAAATCGCGTGTTATTAAATTCTACAGCATTTATTTCATCACTGAAGGACATTCATATGCAAACATACGATAGGTGTTGCGCACCTAGTAACAAAGTAGTTCAAATAGGACCAGAAAGGTAAAGCAAAGACAGAATGAACAGAATGTATAATCTCGTGCACTTTCGTTTCGTGTTTACTGGCGAATCATCAGTAGTAGCCGGTATTACGCCCTCTACCCACTACATATTTCGGTGAGGAATATAGGACATTTGGACGGTATAATCTGCTATACAAATTGAAAACCTGCAGTAGTGGAGCTAATTTCAAACGAAAGTACAACTTCAAAGCCAACTCACTATATATTACTAAATTTCAAACGGTATTTAACTGAAATTAAGCATATGCTGAAATACATTTCTCCGTTCAATTGTCGCACATTCCTCACCAAAATATACAATTTATATAGGATGAATTATCAGCTCTTCCTTTTGAGTCACCAGTAAATACGAAACGCATGTTCACATGTGATTATACTTCTTGTTGACTATGTATTCTACTTTTGGTCTTATTTGAAGAAATTTTTACTACGCACGCAAAACTTAGTGTGTAATGGATGTGACACCTATGGACCGTAACTATTCATCTGTTATGCACGGTGAGACAATGCCTGGCGGAGAAAGCACCGTATATTAAACATTACCGGTAATATGAAAGTAAATCAGCAACTTTAAATTATTGATCGCCTAATACTTGTTTGTGTAATAAGGATATTGACCACTGCCCAATGTTTTTGTTTTAAGAGGTTTGCTAGCTATCATTATACATAATTATATAAACAGAAATTGAGTATTGTAAGATCGTATTTAATCTATATATATATATATATATATATATATATATATCACATTCCTAATGGGGATACGCTGCGTCTACAACAAAAAGTCTAACTAAATCATTTAAATGGTTGATATAGCACGTGGTGAAAAAAAGCAAATAACTGTAGTTATGCATAAATTGTGCAAACTTCACTTTTAACACACCAATCACATTGTATTTAACTAGTCACGTAGCATAGCAAAACTGCGCAACTTGATCATCTTTTGAGCAGAAAAGCGGATTGTCTAGCAGAGATCAAACCGCAGTGCACATCAGAAGTGCGGCTCACCTGACGTAGTTCAGCAAGCAAGTGAAAAGTATTAGCGTCTATCGGGGGGCCGAGAGCTGCATGTCTGATTTTGCTTTCCATTGATGACATTTGACCAGAATTATTAGACTAATAACGTGCAAACTATGCCCGTTAGAGAAAGCACGTATTTAGTTGGTGAAAGTTACAGTATTTTAAAATTAGTTTTACACATGATAATCGTAAACTATGTTCAAAATACTATTGCTTTACTTGAAATGCTTTCAGTCTTTATCTTATCACATCGAAAAAGATTATTAACTGCATGAGTTTTGATAACAATCCGCTAATTTAGAAACGCTTTCACAAAACGGTTACGCCGTATAAAGCTTTTCATCTCTTGGTAAGTAAGTCTACGATTTATAATATTTTATTTTAAAACGAAGATTGATTGAATTTTCTGTTTTACAGTTCAGCGAATGTAAACTTCAAATCGATCAATCAATCCAGAATATTTAACGCGACTTTATTTATAGTAATTTAGAACAGTGGCTAGAAGCGTATTAATTGGAAACAAACGATTGCCTTAACGTCGCATCATTATTGATGGTTTATAATTAGCGCGTTGAGCAATTATCTTTTAAATTATGCGAAGTTGAAGTATTTAATTTAGGTGACTAGTGAAATTAACACACACTTTGTGGATTTATAGCGCTATTGACATATTGATACATTTTTACATTGTTAAAGACGTTTTGTGAATACAATTTGCAATTTAACTTAAAAAAAGTACATGCAAAAATAGAATAAATACACCAAGTAACCACTTGAAATCACCTTAAAAAACATCTTCATATAGAATTATTTTCTCATTTGAGTATGCCCTACATCAACTAAATTGCGTTTATAATATGTTCCCGTATAATGCATTTAACAGGAAAACAGCCAATAATTCAAGAGTCATGAACTATACTATGGTACTAGTGATAAGTTTTTAGCAATTAGCATAAATCCAGTTAGCCCATTGTAATTATTTGCCTAGCCTTAAGGTTTAGTTACATTATTATAGTCATGTCATGCTATGCAAATTCCATTGTCAACCATCTAAACCCTTTCAATAGAAACTTATTTTGTCCGTTAATCTTTACAAAATTTTATTTTATTTTAAGTTAAGTTACATAACATAGTTATTAAAAGACTACTATCAGCAAGGCTAAGATATTTGATATAATCACCTGACCTGTTAATTACATACATTTGTCAGTATAAATTAAGAAATGCATAGTAAAGAAAGAGCCATTCATCCAACAGACCGGTTTTGTCCGTATTAAGAATTCATCACGTACTGGTCAGAATTTGATGTGGACATGGTGGCTTAGTGGTTAGAGTACAGATTCCGAAGTAGACGTGCCCAGGTTCGAGCCCTGTCCGCGGAAAATTCTGGCCAGTACGTGGTGAGTTTCCCTATACTATAAAATTCTTAGTTTATACTGACAAATGTATGAACATAATGGGTCAGGTGTTTATATCATGATCGCAACTTTGATTTTATTAATTTTTATCACCGCCCGCGCAACCAATGTTCGTTTAATTATATAAATAAACGTCTGTTTGGAAAACATGTATTTACCATTAATTCCTCAGTAAGACAGTGCAATACATAGATAATAACGATAGAATTTTAAGAAAAATAATACTAAATATACTTATAATACTCTAAATATAGACTTCAAATGGGATAATTAATTAGTGTACTTTTAAATTAGAACTGAAATAAATATTAAAGCTGTATGGTTCTGGAATTACTACGAAAAAATATTCAATTAATTATAAAGCTATTCATCATATTTCTAAAATCTAAGAATAAAAAATTTTGTTGGAAATTAAATAAGTTAAAGCAACTTATAAGAATTATAATTCTTTTCATTTCAACGAGGGTATAAAATTAATATTTATTTTTCTAATTTTTAGCTTACTGATATTTTATATAAAACCTTTTAATCAGCTGCTTCTCCTAACCATTTTTTGAATCCTTAAAAAGGTTTTCTAATAACTTCACGAAAATAGAATGAGTAACTCTAATTGTGATCAATATTGGAAACGTGTGTTTGAGTCCAATCGTGTGTACCTTGGATTTTATTCCCAAAAACAGGAATCGACAATAGTCACAAAACTCTCATTTACCCATCAAATTCGTGCAAGTGACCACAAGTTTTGCCAATTTATACCCTCTTCTTTAAGACGCTTCTATGGCATTCACTTATCTTTAACTGAATTTGTAAAGTTATCATCGTTTTAATTTACTCTGCGACGAGTAGGCAAAGTTAATCATTCTAACCTAGAGTCGTATAGAACGCATTACACTCTGAAGGCCACAATTTCAGGCTCATTTGCACTAGTCTGTTTTCGTCCGTTCATCCGGCAATGCTAATATGAGAAACTAGCATATTTTTTGCAATGTCCTTTCCGAAGCTGTTGGACTTTATTATCGCTATCAGAGCACACTTTTGCTTATATCAGATGGCCATTCATCAAAATGAGTTGGGTTTTAACTGATGACAGTATCCGATATTAAGGCAACAGTGGCCGAATTCTCATGTGGCAGACAAATCTTTTCCTCCATTTTTAGCCCGATGTGAAATCAAATATAGTCTTCACGCAGTAGAGGATGACGAAATTCTTGTGGCGCTGTCTAGCTTTATGTTGCTGTCGCCAGTACAACTATCTATGGAACTTCAGGTCTAATCTGATGACATATTATTTCCAATTTAAGGAAAGCATAACCAGGAAACATTAGTTAGTATATAACTGGAAAGTGTGCGTAACGTGCGTCAGGGTGACTCAATGATTAGAACTGGCGGTACCTTTGCTATATTGTTCGACGACTAGTTGAATAAAATGGGATTGGTGTCCTCTACAAACTCGCAACCTTTATTTAAATAACTTTGGATTGTTCACGTTCTCAACGTTTACAGTCTAACGGATTTACTATTTGAGAACGAATTATTAGGTATTATATTGTAATTTATATTCAAAATATATACTACATTTTAAAGTAACTTCTACCTGGAGAGGTTTAACCAAAAATTTACCTGGTAATAACATGCAAACTCATTCGTCTGTTGATATTTGTGATTTTGTTCGTCAGAACTACGCTTCTCATTCACAGAACACCAAAATTACCAAGTAATATAATGACTCAGTCTAAAAAGGAAATCGTTCGTCCGTTTGTTTACATCAAGGATTACGTGTATTAATTTAAGCAAGGGTGGTTCTGTTATTATGAGTGAAATTTGTACAGATTGTATTCATACATACATACATACATATATACAAACACACACACACACACACAAATAGAAAGAGAGAGACACACACACAATATTGCCGAATTCATGTGAAAAAGGCGCTGTGTATAACTTAGATAAACGATATGCCTCATTATGTGTGAATAATAGTTTTGCAGTACTTCCCAGTACAAACCGTTAAAGGATACAGCTTAATTTTGAAATATTCTCGACTAAGAATAAGTATAATGATCTCAAAAGTCAATAGACTCCATATTTCACGTCAGAAAAATCTTTCAAGCAGTAAATAGAACTAGCTTTGACGTAATTAGTTTCGATATAAACCAATTTATAGGACGAAATCTCTTAATTTTTTAACTGGAAACGAAGAACATATTATACTAGAAATCTATTAATAAAGTTAGGTTGAAATGAAGCATTCGCTATTTATTACAAACTGCAGTAAACAAAACAAAAGCCAGTCAAGATAAAAGAATAATTAAAATACTCGACAAATGTTAAGAAAATTAGTTTACATTTAATTAAATACATTTTCAACTGGCAGTGTTTATCAATGAACCAACGGACGTAGTAAATTTTGGAGTAGAGAACAGAGGAATTATCGAGAAGAATAACGTTTTAGAATGAAATTTATGCATCTTTTGCAACGGTTAAAGAAAAACACAGAACCCTGTTATCCAATGATTAAAAACCAATCAGGAAGTAATAAATACATTTTACAAAATTGTGACATCATATCTATGATTATCGTTTTAACTTTGCCAGAATCCAGTCGGTACATTTCTCCCCTAAATTTCGAACAAATTTTCGTAATTACTCGGTAGGTTTTCCCATTTCCAGTTGACTGTTCAACTCGACACCATCATCAACAAAATAAAAACCGAACCAAGCACAAATAAGCGAAATCGTGTTATATCTTTTAGATATTTACTTCGATACGAAATTAACAAAAAAAATCGAAATTTGGTAAACTATGACGTTTCATAATCCTTGGGAAAAACTGTTTATAATATTCTAGAAAGAAGGTAAAGCAAAGACTCCAGCCAAAATGCAAACAAAGAGCGTACATTTACGTTCTTGAGGTGCTCGTGAATGCAGATAACCGCAAGTTAAGAAGTTAGTGGAAGTGACTTTGGCTTAATTCACGTTTAAATTTAGGCGTAGCTTAAAGTTAACCTGTCAGCTGTCACTTTTGTTTAATTTAACGATGTTCGTACGTCTGCGCGTTGCAAGAGAACTCTAAACATAATGGAAACTTCCTCAAGAAATCTGGTTTTGTCAATTTATTCGGTAAAACATAGAATGATTTTGACAATTAAAGTTAGAAATTATTTTAAAGAATTACACAAAATGTTTCTAAATGAATTATTTTCACCAACTAGAAATGCTTAGAAGTTTTGTTTCACTTTGCTTCTTTATGCAATAAATTATTTCAGGTGAGTGAGTTCAACTTTTAAGCATCTAATTGCCCATTTTCTACATTTGAAATGTAAAACGTGCCTTCTTTCACTTAATTTAAATTAATAAGCACTAATTTAGTTATTCAGTAAAATGATTTCATTTGTTTTATTTCAATTCGTTTTAAATTGTAAAAATGCCATAAACAGGAATTGGTAAACAAAAAATAGAATATTAGCAATTATGCAGGTATGTAGAAATTTCTATAAATTTTTTAACTTTCTAGTGCTGAAACCATTGACTTGATTTATTGAAATCTCATTCCGCTGAAAATTTACACACAGCCACAGATATATTCTTCATTTATTAAGAAGCCTAAAATATAAACTGTGACATAATAATAATTAAATTAGAGAAAAAATGAGGTAAAGTTTTCAAGTCGACATTTCTTGTGCAAGCAGAAAGAAAATTCGAGAAAAATATTCTTTATGCATACAATTTATAAACAAGTAACAATTTGGAAACAATGAATAAAATGTGACTTTATGGAAATTAATCGCAAAAAAGTTGTTTTGTTAAATTTTTTAGATTTATCCCGCAGCAATTTTCTTAACAGCAGGTAGAGCAGAAAACTGGGTCACCTTGCCACAAAAACAAATAGAGACCCAATTAGTAAGCAAAGAGTATGCGTGAATATTGATTTTTTCCAATTGAAGAGAATTTGGCTAAAGTTAATTAGTATTCCATTAATTGTTACTTAATTCTGTTTGGCAATTAGGACTAAAGTGTTGTTAATTGAGACTGACTTTTACCTATAAGAATTTTTTCTATCAGTTAAGCAGGCCTACAATTAAAATAAATAGCATGACAATTTTCAGATTAAATTTTGGTAAGTATTATAAGGAAAGTTCGACGCTGATGTTGGCATGAAAAGCCAACCTTATTTATGGCAAGAAAACTTGATTTCTATAGATTAATTTGGTCTCATTTTGAACATAAATCGGAGGGTATAACAAAATCGGCATGAACGAAAGGAGCAATCTCATGTTACCATGTTCTTCAGGTTCACTGGGGACTAGCTATTGGGAGAACGATGCACATCCGTTCACAAGTATATATAGTGCATATAGTGCCATTCTGTTACGTATCAACCTGTCCATTGGTTGGCCATGACTTATATGTTGATGTAACATTATTTTTTTGCTGTAGAACAAAATATGCCTCTGTATTTTGGATTGGAAAGTGAATAATGTTTGGAAGTATAAATTTTTTTAAAAACAGGAATATAGAACAGGGTGCCTATTGCAAAACTGCCGTTTGTTTATACAAAAAACGCTAGTTTAGCGTTCCGTTCAATTAAACAATACAGCATTATATATTTATAAACTAATGTTATAGCTACTTAATGCTATATGTCGGCCAGACTGGCCGACGACTTAAAAAACGAACTGAAAAGCATTTTAAAGAAAACATCCTGCTTGTGGTAAATGTTTCCACTCTAGCTGAACACATCGTTCATAACAACCTTACTCCAAATCTGGCGGATTGGCAGGAATTATAAAAAGAAAAATAAACGAATAAATAATACGCACTGCAGAGGCTGTTGTATGCAGACTCCTTGATCCACGACTCAATAAAAAAACTGTGTTTTTATGTTTTTGTTTATTTATGTGTGTATGTATGTATTTATGTATATATGTATGTGTGTATGTACTTATATATGTGTATGTATATATGTATGTATGTATGTATGTATGTATGTATGTATGTATGTATGTATGTATGTATGCATTTATGTATGTGTGTATGTATGTATGTATGTATATAGGTATGTATGTATGTATGTTTGTATGTATGTATGTATTTATGTTGTATGTATGTATGCATGCAAGTATTTATGTATGTATGCATGTATCTTTGTATGCTCGTGTGTATGAATCTATGTATTTTTTCTTGTGTGTATGCATGTATGTGTGTATGTATGTATGTATGTATGTCTGTATGTATGTATGTATGTATGTA
>JAQBSW010007148.1:0-42986 GCA_029291075.1 Eudiplozoon nipponicum
TTCATTTTATAGTTTATTTCTTTGAATAAAAAAGGCTGAACTAAATGTATAAATATTCTAATTCAAGTTCTTAAATATATCAGTATAATATCTTATGGAAGGGTTATATTATAATGAAAACACAGATCCTGCCAGTACGCTTTAATTTAATACAACTTTTTCCATATAGCATGGTTTTTCCTTGATAATGACAAATCGAGAATAATCATCTTAAAATTTAAACGAACATTGGTTGCGCGGGTGGTGATAACATTTACTTTTAGTCAAGGTTGCGATCCTGATATGAGCACCTGTCCCATTAAGTCCATACATTTTCAGTATAAACTAAGTATTGTATAGTGTGGAAAAGGCAATTCATCCTATTATAGAACAGACACCACGTTAAACGAAGAAGGAGTGATGAAATGAACCAATTTTCGTTTAATTATACAGACATTCATTTCAATATCACTTCGCCATGTAACGCGGTATCTGTTCTATAATTACAGATTGAGGATCGTTGTTCGAACTTTAGGGCTAACCAAGAAATATTAGATAGTATGTACCTGAAAAGTGTGTAATGTGCGGCAGGTTGGCTCAGTAGTTGGAGCATCAGATTCAGAAGCAGATATGCACAGGCTCGTGTCCTGTACGCAGCAAATTATGGACAGAACGAGATGAGTTCCCCATAAGGATAAAACCGGTCTACTAGATGAATTGCATTTTTCCACACTATACAATACTTATTTTATACTGATAAATGTATTTACATAATGGGTCAGCTATTTATATCAAGATCGCAATCTTGATTACAAGTAAATGTTAAAAATTTAGTTTAAAAGCGATGTTCTGTAGGGTCTACCTTAAGGGAAGTCTGAACAAAAGTAAGTTATCATTTAACTGAAAATTTCATACAGATTGTAGCTTCGGTGGCGTTGGAAATGTGCTTAAATACTCTGAACAAAGGTACTCTATTCACAACGTAAGAATAGTGCCCACTTCAAGAGTTGAATTTGTCCGTTTATTCTAAGATAATTGTCTCATACAAATAGTTGAATGTTTTCAACATTTATTTCTAGACTATACAAATGTTCTGTGTAGGGGTTTAATTTAACTTAATCGTAACTTTCCATCTGCTTGTGGATAAGACCACTCTATTATAGTTTCGGTGACTCCTTTTGTTAATAGTTATTTTATTATTGTGATCCTTTATCACTGCGGAACTATTTACGTCTGGCTCAGTGTTTTTAATATGAAGCTATATACTGTACTTCAGTAGGTTTAAATGAATTTCTCGTATCCATTTGAATGAAGCAGTAAAGCCATTTTTAATAATAGGTGTTTCGTGCTTAAGTCATGAAGGAATCTTCCTCTTATGTGGGAAATTCTTTTCCTCGGTTATATTAGCGCAGAAAGCTCTCAGTAGATTTCGATCTCTCTGATAATAATAAAGGAATCTTTAGGCTTATTTAATATCTATTTCTCAATGACAAATACTATCAAATGAGCGAGTATCGTGCTGGAAATAAAAATTTCCTATTTTACTTAACCAGTCATCGAACATAGCAAAACTACCGCCCGTCGCACGCACTTAGTGCGTGGCAGACCCAATAACAAGTTATTTTATATTGGCTGAAAAGCCAGCATATGCAACAGTTGAAATCCATTTGGCTACCAGTCAGTAGGGGCTGGCACTACGCCATTTTGTGGTGATATTTAAATTTTTATGAAATTAAATAGTATATGCATTAATACATACATATAGTGTATCTAAGATTTATTGTTACTGTGAATGCCTTGATCTGAATTTGCTTTAATATGCGTATTTGGAGATTATACTGCTCAGTTGTCTCAAATAACTTAACCAAGTAGATGGTAGTGAATGGCGGATTAACACTGAACGCGTGCGTCTGTGTGTTTACATATTTTATGCTGGGTATTTAGAAGCAAACTTCTTACAACGCACGCATTAAAGACTAAACAAATATTATAGGCGATTAATATTTGAAATAAATTTATTGCTAATGAGCTTCATTTTTTAATCTTTCTATTTTAGCTATGCGGTCATCAAAATAATAACAAAACAAGCACAACGGAGGTCTCTGTTGTCCGAAAATTAGTGCATCGTTTAGTTCAGGTGAGCAGCCTTCTTTAAAATATTATACTTTTCTTTATTCAGAGCCGAGTTTAGTTACTTTTATTGTTTGTTCAAGCTCAATTCATATATTTTAGTTTATTTTAAATAATAATTGAATGTAAATTTGTTGTTCATAGGATGTCTTGTCTATGTAATTAGACGTAATCTTCTGAAATTTCTTATTTTGATGGACAGATTCATTCTCTTGTCTGTTTTTCATCTGTCGTATGTCTTTTTGATAATTTCCAGCGCCCTTAGATGCTTTTGGTTTTGTTATTTTGATGGCATCGGCTAATTTCTCTTGCATATGGTATTTTTTCAAAATGTTTTAGGAGTAATTTAGCAAAATTCTTCTTCTCTATCTGGCTTGTGTAGATATGGATAAGAAAAGGTGTAGATATTAGTACGGTGTCAAATACAGATTTCATACAAATATTCTATGAAGGTCGAGTTCTTTGAATAGGCTGAATTTAAAATTAGTTGAGTAAGCCAATCAGTGGCGAGCTAGTCAACCATGGAATGGTAGAGTGAAACCTGCCTGTTCTAATTGGATAAAATCATCATTCCGTTTCATATGAAGCCTCGAATTTGGTCTAACTACGCAGTAACACTTAGTATTAAATGTTTAGTGACTGAATGAGAGCAAGCGTGCCATACGCGAAGGGCAGTTTTCGGCTTCTGGCATCTAGTCAAATAGTGCTCATCAGCCTTGGTTGGCGGACTATCTAAGAGTAGGCAAACTCCAAATACAAACCTTCCCTATTAGGGATGGGCGACCTGATGTTCTTTTAGTCCACATATAACCATGAACGACACGAAATTAACCACCTGATTTATACCAATCCATTGCTCGCAGTTTAACCTACTATGTCATGGTTTTGCAAAGACAAATTCAAACCCGCTAGGGTGCTGTATTACCGATATCGCATTGCTTTAAATCTGACTTGGCAATAATGGTGTGTTTTCATAGATGTAGTTTGTCTCATTTCTGTGTGTTACCCAGGTGTCTCCATCTGAGCCAGATCCTGTCATTCATAAAACTTTCCGTTAATATTCTTTTAATTTTTCATTTATATTTCTTGAAACATGTTTTATTACTAGTTACTTTCATGTACTCAGGGTTATACGACAGTGAAACGTTAATTATTAAAGGCTGCTGTATTTTTGTTCATGATAATGTTTAGAATGGATTTGCAGTTTATCGTAAAAATGCTAAGAATTTTGATTTTAAGGACAGTACTTTCTTTTGGCTCGCCGACGAGTCAGCATAAACACCGGTAAACACACTTCACCATCTTTTAAATCAAGATTACGAAATTAGAACTATCACCAATCCAATTTATTTTTTAACCAGTTGCACATAAAAAACTAACATTAGTGGCGCATACTGACATCTTTCGGCTTTTATCGGTTAAAAGCAAACAAGTGGTGTTTATTTTATCTTCACAAACTGGATTTAAGTAATTGTCTTCCTTCCGTGCTAGGGGATGATTGAGACTGCTAGTCTAGTCAATTTTCGTTGACAACCTTGATATGGAAAATTCTAACAGTACAGAAGTGTAACTTTTTATTTATCAAAGAAACGCAGAGTTACACAAACTATCACACCATGGTAGGGCCAAAGTTCCAATTGTGATTTTTGAACGTTATATTTAAATGATAATGCCAACACGATAACTTAAGAGATCTTCAATAATTTACCTCTTGAAGTACTCATAATCATTTGTCATTTCACTATCAATCTAAGAATTTATTATGAAAACGGTGTTAAAGTATTAGTTACGCGAGAAACCACAAACAAATCAACACTGTTCTTTTCGGCTTGAGTGAAATAACACTCTTGTTCGACATCATACCCTATACTTCTGGGATGAGTGAATAAAAAAGCAGCGGACTTGCTACTAAAGTAATACAGCGCATCTTAGAAACAGCTTGCACGAAGTTTTTCATAAAAAGTAAGCGCTGAAAAGTCTTTCAAGTGCTTCACAATGGATTCTCTATTTTTGTGATTCTGAACAGTCAGCCTAGATTGATTCATACTTGAGGATGACGTTAACAATATCTGTCGGTTGCAACATTTCTGTTGATGTAAACTATTAATTTTTGCGAATATAATTTCAGAAAATGTAAAACTCAACTATTGAGATTTCTATTATTCAGTTTTATAACCTGTAGAAGCGACAGTAAATGAGCTCGCAAATATTGATGAGTATTTTTGTGTTGAGCCTTCGCAGGTTATCGGAGAACATATTAATGCTTTCTAATGAAATTTGTCCATCTTGCACGATAGTTTAATGTTATACTCTAATAATTCTACTTTATTTAAAATTTGAGGAGCGAAATATTTCATTAAAGACAAGTAGTGGCGAAAAATCCGCCATTTTAACGGTAATATATAATGATTAATTATCAATAAATTATTATTTTAATTTCTTAATATTTCCGATCTTCTGCTACTGCTAAGCAAAATTCCTTTATAAAAGATAATAAGTCAGAATTATATATATATGTCACTCATTATTTAATTATTTATTTACTAAAAAACGTATAGCTTGGTCTCAGTCAGCAACATATCGGAGTAATTGCTCCTTATCGGAATCAAGTGGCTTTGTTGAAATCAAATCTTCATAGCGAGGAAAATTTTCATGATGTGGAAGTTAATACTGCTGATCTCTACCAGGGACGGGACAAAGAGGTTATCTTAATCTCATCGGTTCTTTGTTCTCACGTGTTAACCAAGGTTAGCTGTAACGATTGTCTTTTAATAGATTGATATTACCAGGCCAGATAAAGCAATTAGTGTTTGACTTTTGTTTCCCTTTTGATTCATACTAGTTAATTCGTACAGTTAGTTTAAAGTAATTACTGTTATGTTGCAATGGTAAAATGGATTTAGGCCAGGTGGCTAGAAGGGCTTGTTCTTTTACGTACTTGAGTGAATTATCGTCAACCAGTTCCCGTTGTTCCTTGACGACGACTGCGTGACTCATAATGCTCTAGCACTCGATCTCTATTCCGAGCAGTTCGTGTATTACTACTGAGTGCCTATTAAGGCTGAAACCGGCCTAGTAGTTTGAATTAGCTATCTAATTATATTTTTAATATATATCAACCTTATATATGTTACTGTTTGAATCCTGTTAGTCAGTTTTTTTACTACGATTATAACTGAATGGCTATCAACGATTGAAATTTCCGGCCTGAGCATCGGTAAGCTCTAGCTTTCCGTATCGGCAACGATTATCAAATCGTATATAAACCACTAGTCTGTGTTCACTTCGAAATTTACGCGCAGTTTAAGATGTCGGCGATGGAATGAGAGCTGCATAAGGCGTCTCAACATCATCTGTTCCAGGTTGACAGACCATCTAAAGAAATATATAATAGTTAAACACTGTTTGTAGCGGAGAACTAATATATGCAATTATGTATTAGGTGTTGCGCAACTAGTAACAAATTAGTTCAAATATGACCAGAAGGATAAACCGAAGATAGTGTGAAGCGAAAGTATAATTTCGTTTCGTGCTTACTGGCGACTCATCAGTAGGAGCCGGTATTACGCCCTTTAACCACTATAGATGTGGGAAATGAGACGGTAAAATCTTTTTTATGAATGTATAAACCTGCAGCAGTGAAGCTAACTTCATATAAGTCTGTAAAGGGTGCCAACCATATGGATATTATGTCAGTACCCGATACCAATGTTACGGTACCGAATAGGTGCATGGTACTAACACTGGTTGCCAATGATGGATTGAAAAATAGATACATCTTGTGTCTTTTGACATCACACAGCCTTGAATATTTACAGATATCTGGCTTAGGTTTTCGTTATTTTCTTTTATTTTATAGGACGTTTTTCTATGTTAAAATGAATTTATCTATTTTTAAGTCCTAAATGTTCATTTTACTTGATTAAATAGATTATTATTCAAATAAAGTGCCTTCTAACAACAATTTGTGATGACTAACTGTAGCTATTTCTGTTTAATTTTCAGGGTGGTGACTCTGTGGAAGCTACTGATTCGTATGACCAATTCTCTGGAAACAAAAGCCTCCTAGATGATTTATCTCGCCTCACTGTGGCCATCACACGAGCCAAACGTAAACTGATTGTAATTGGCTGTTGCGGCTTGCATAAAAGTAACGTTATTAATATCAACGACGAAAGGCTAGCTGACAGGGCTATGTTTCGTCTGATAACCATTTTGTCAAACAGAGATGGTATAATCAATATTCCAGCTGAATTTGCAGGGGATTTTTAATGGGCAGTCTCTTGTTTCCAGTGGTATACAAGTATTTTTTTATTAAACTCACTATGAAACATGAAGCAGACTATGTAACTGGCTGGTAAAGAAAAAGCAGATTTATTCAGCTATAGCAAAGAGTTGGCATGTGACTTCAAACCAACTAAGAATATTATCGAGTAATGCAGAGCACCGTTCATTTGTCCTACGTTTTTCTCTAATTAAATAGTATGCTTGTATCACACTTCCGGCTTCCGCTTATGGCATATTCTGCATAATGCGTAATACATAATTTGAGGCGTGGTTTCTACGATGATAATTGTACAAAATATTTTTTTTTAAATATTGTAAATTTACAATTTAATGCATTTATACAGATTTTAACAATAAACCATATGGATAATACATATAAAATAAATTATAACTATTATATATGTGATAAGTTAGCTTTACATTTTTTTAACTTTTTGGCGCAGGAGTCTTGATATTTGTTCTGATTAACAGAGCCAAAAATCACTGGTTTGGTTTTCACGTCACGACATGCAGTAGATATCAAGATCAGTACCAGGAATTAATCTTGAACATTAGAACCCTTGTTGAAACTGATGCTTATTGGGTAGAATAGAACAGGTGAAAAAGTGCCATTGCTGTATCTATTACCCAAACCAAAAAAGTGGTAACAATCTGTTCCGTATTGCCTCTGACATTATCCTTATAACACTTCTTGAAGAGCTGAGTTCACACCGTCTTTCGGTATGAATTTCGCACCCTCTAAATTTAGGATACTGTTACAGGATCACCCACCACTCATTCCAACGTTGCGACTGCAGAATGAAGATCTTGACACAGTCGACAGGTTCACATATCTTGGGAGCTCTATCAATAACGTAGGCAATATGTCCGACGAGGTGAGAATACGGATCGCGAAAGCGCCAGAGAAGCCGAACCTTCACCTCACATCTAAATTGGGTAGTATAGGATCCACTCGTCTGCCGGGATGGGGTCCTCGTGCACATCACAGTTCTTGGTTAGAAACCCTTAGCGATATGGCAGCGAATCGAGCTCAGTGGCGATCTTGTTGCAGATGTATAGTAGAATCATCTTCGTAACTTTCTTTTCTTAGTAGGGCAAAGTTAGCTGCGAGGTTCGGTT
Organism: Eudiplozoon nipponicum; assembly: GCA_029291075.1. Classification (NCBI taxonomy): domain Eukaryota; kingdom Metazoa; phylum Platyhelminthes; class Monogenea; order Mazocraeidea; family Diplozoidae; genus Eudiplozoon; species Eudiplozoon nipponicum. The sequence goes on from JAQBSW010007148.1 coordinate 7,516, forward strand.
TGTTTATGACGTGATACGGTGAAATCCGCAAGGAAGCTGTGTTGCTGATGTCGCCTTGCCGAATGCTAACTTGGCCATAATGGTGTTGTGGAGAGGTTTAGTTTGCCTCATTTCTGTGAGTTATCCTGATAAATTTACTCATAGTAGCAAGGTTTTCCTTCTCTCTCTACCCCTCTCCCTCTCTCGTAAATCTCAATAATAATTTATCTAAATTTACTTATATACTTTTTTTCACTCCTTATGGTTATATGGCAGTGAAACATTAGTCACTTGACTTTTGCGTTGCTGGAAATGATGATGATGATGATGATGATGAGTTCACACCACTTTACATTCGGTGGCATAGAATTTATTATCGTGAGCTATGCTTAATGATGGCGACGCATCTAGTTTATGCGTACTTATCGTTTTGGAAGAACGTCATCTACTCCGTAGTATAGCAGCCTATAAGATCAATAATAATGATAGTCACGTACAATGTATGCCAGTCAGTTTGCCGTCGTACTCTGATGATAATCATGGCAAGGTCGACACGAGTCAGTTCGCGTGAATGACGGCAGTTTTGCTGTTATTCGACGACTGGTCAAACACAATGGGATTGGTGTTTACTTTAGGATCGAAAACTTGATATAAAGAACAGTTACCACCCCCCGCAAAATCATTGATTGCTTTATTGCATTATAGCAGCAGTCATGTTGGCGGAAAGGAAAAAAATATCTCAAAATCGCCAATAATAGTGTTTGGCCTAAAGCTCGAAAATGTTCCGCACTCTACGAGCATCATATTGTCATATATCAAATAATTATTCTAAACTGTGGCCCTGGCTACATCAGACGAATTAGCCATTAGCGATCAGCACTATCTGGCCGGAATTTTAACTCTGGATTATTTCACTTAGCCATGACCCCACATCTACTACGCAACCGCATCCGTGCATTGTGAAATATTTCGGTTTTAGTTGTTTAATCTAGGTGTATTCTAACTCAAAATTACATCTAGCCATTCGGAATCTTTCATTGTAGGACAGACATCATATCCGAAATCTGCGGCTACGGTAGCTTAGTTAAATTCATGGCCGCGGCAAAATGGGGATTTCTGCTGAAGCCCAAGAATAGGCACAATTTTAGCCTTTATAAAAGAAAGCCAAACATTTAAACCTACATAACCCATACTATGACGGAAACATGAAAATATAATTTAAAAATATATACATATTTATAAACAATATTGTTAACACGTGAGAAAAAAACGCATTATTTTAGTAAACACATCTGAAGTTCTTCAAGTGTGCGGACACTAAATGTAGGTCCTAAGTGCTGTCATGCGCATCTCGACAACAACACTGTATCTACATGCATACCTATTTTTGTCTAAATAGCTACCTAAAGAAAATTGTAAACCACACTAGGGAGCTCATGATAAAGACAGTTTATCAAAAAGACAAAAATAAATCTAATACGTTAATATCAAGACTAAAAAAGCACCGATTTTTCTTGAAACACCGACAATAATTTATGGCATTATATTGTTCAACAACGATTGATTCGCATTTTCAAACAATCATGTTATACCAATCCAGCTATTTTATAAATTGAATAGAATAACTGGGTTCCACAAAGAAAAAAAACTGAGTAGACAGCTTATCAGTAAAAAAATTTAGGCATTGGCCATCAAACAATAGCAAAAGTGTCTAGAAAACTCTTTGACTTTGCAGACAGGAGGAGAATTATTTGTGTAAATACAGAAATTTCCTTAGCCGTCAGTAATACACAGTGAAGCATTTAGAGCTTTTGTGGTCAGTAACAAAGCTCAGTAGCAAGCGAAGATCGAATAGTTGAATAATCAGATGGGTGATTACTTCACATCAGCAAAATTTATTAAATGGACTTTACAAATATTAGAACAAAATTCTATCACCCCACATTTAGGCTTTGATGGCGACATGACCTCCACTCAGCAATAACGAGTTTCATCAATAAAAAATAAACCTAATCGATGAAACAAAAACAACTCAATAAATCATATAAAGGAGTAAAATGATTGTGTAAAATTACAAACGGTACCTTATTTAAATGTCCTCGCGCATATTCCTGAATGTGTATATGTGGGTGTCGTAAAGAATAACGCAAACTTGACAAAAGTTCTTGTGAATACAACGTACTCTAACCAAGCAAAGATCACTTTATTTTAATAATCCTTTTGAATTAAGCAATTGAATAATGAACGATAGAAACATTACACTAGCACAACATTCGAAGCTCCAAAGATTTCCAATTGAAAAATGTAACATCAACTTGCATTAAATATTTGTTTTTCAAGCTGTCATCCAACGGCGTTGGTGAATCTGGAATGAAACGAATGTTCGCAACCCTAAAGCTTAATCAATCCAAGTTGAATAAAATCTAAAATTAAATACATAACTTATAATTAATCACAGAGAATTGAACCCGTTTTGATTTGTATGATGTTACTCGTAGGAAAAATGAACAAGACACCATTGAATAACTATTCGTGAAATCGAAAAAAATATTTTCAAATGCTGCAACATCTCAATTTCAATTCAGCTGTCTTTCACTGTGAATGGTTGACTCGGTGTTATTTCAAATCTCACCTATAACTAGAATTGTGCGGCATTGAAGCATGATTTTTTCAATGCCAGTGTATTACTGTGACCTGCTCAATATAGATTAATACAGTTCATTGAATCTTTAATGTTATATCAAAACCTTTCGGGATTATTCTCTCTACTTAGCCAAAAATAGACAACTTTATTAAAATGTTTAGGAACAAGAATCCAAGTCTTAGAAAAAGCAGTTAAAGTTCATATTAGATTTATATTTGTCACATTCAATGCGACAGCCTTACATTTAATAAGATATACAATTAAAGAACTACGTATCAGAAACTGTGGGTACCAGAAGAGCCTGTGCCGATGAAGCAGAGAATCAGAACTCTTAACTGGAACCTTTCTACTGCTAGATTACCGCATATTTTAGTGCACACAGGCTGTTTAACGGAACGCTGTACAAACAAGCTCAGTCCATCTATCACATCGGAACACACTGTCACTCTATAACAAAATAGAATTCGTACGCCCTGTACTAGACGTTAATCATATGAAATCGGGAAATAACACAGAAATATGGAGCTGTTAAATAAAAGGGTAAAATTTTCGGTGGTGCGGATACAAGATATGATGATTCGAAGTGTTGCTCAAAAGTTGGCAAGTATGTAAAGCGCTACTAAACCAGTAACAAGGGAACAATGTACAAGGACGATCTTTACATATTAATTTAATAAAAGTACAGGGAAACGTAAAGATAGCAAAAAGGCATTTTGCCCATGAAAACAAATGTAAAGATAAAATCACTAAGCGATGCAGCTTTGAAAAGACAAACTAGTCTATCGCAATCAGGCTACATTGCTAAACGGAGACGATTCAACATAACTACACCGGCTAAATCAAGATAAATTAATAGTTAATTCATGAAAACACCTTAACGTGTTCACTCTCAACGTTTTCCGAATTAATAAGGCGTGTCTATTTGTCGAACTTGGTGATAACAACTGGCTCAAGCATATCAGTCGCAACATCACTGTTTGCACCAGAATTTGATTTCTCTGCTGCTAGTTTTGCGCGCACCCGCAGTAGCTCGTCAACACCATCGCCCGACAGTGTTTCGCTTATGCTCTGTGATAAAAAATGATCAAAAAACCGTTTTTCACAAAATAGAAAACGTATAACTCAACCAGCTAAAACGAAGACAAACTTTTGTGCGAACTCTGACCCAGTACAAAATCATCACATATAGCAATAGATCAGCATTTAAGTCCTTATAGTTCCTTTGCAGATAACTGTGTAACTTATTTCTAGTAAGTTACAGGGCTTTAAACGAACTACACATGCTTTCCAAGTGTCAGTTGCAGAAATTGAATATTCTCGTTTGGCATACTTGCTGTTATTTTGTTACCGTTCATTTAAAATTATGCTAACGGCGAAAAAGCAGCAAACTCCAGGCTTTGATCCTGTTACAGATGTCTAGTAGAATTATTTTAGCAACTTCTTTTCCCCAGGAAGAAAGAAGGTGAAGCTCGGTTTGTTTGGCGATGTAATACAGGAACTGCAAGGAAGCGGCTGGTTGAGGTTTCTGTCTGAATGCTAACTTATTATAATCATTGTCAGTTTCATACAAAAGTCGAAAGTGACTAATGTTTCACTGCCATATAACCATAAGGAGTGAAAAAAAAGTATATAAGTGAATTTAGACGAATTATTCGTGGGATTTACGAGAGAGTGAAGAAGGAATACCTTGCTATTATGAGTAAATTTATCAGGATAACTCACAGAAATGAGACAAACTAAACCTCTCCACAACTATGACAAGTACAACTTACAATGGTGTTGTGGAGAAGTTTATTTTGCCTCATTTCTGTGAGTTATTCTGATAAATTTACTCATAGTAGCTAGGTATTCCTTCTCTCTCTCTCTCTCTCGTAAATCTCACTAATAATTTGTCACAAATATTATTTCTATTTTCATTTAAATACTTTCTACACTCCTTATGGTTATATGGCAACGGAACATTAGTCAATTTTCACTTTTGTATGGCTGGACATGATGATGATTGAAGCACAGCAATGAAATAATTAACAACGTACTGGTACTACTTTCAAATATGCAATCAATGATTTCAACGTAAAGGATATTATTTAAATGCTCATTAGCTCCATGTTGTACAAAAAACCTGGATTCTTTATAAACGCGAAATAAATTTACAGCACAAATCCGGTAAAAAAATATACATATAGTGATTAAATTTTGAAGTGGTATTGTTAAAAATTTTATATGGATTTGACCGTAGTACTGCTTAAATACAAATATATCTGGGAGACAGCGCCATCCAATTGTTGCACATCCCATGATAAAATATATTGTGTGGTATTTAATACCCCATACACAATTACGAAATCTTCCAAGTAGTTCTTTTGGCGATGTGAACAAGAGATAACCTTTTTACTTAAGACGTTATATAAGAAAAATGATATTTAAAAGAAACATGTTGCGAGACAGGAAATAAACAATTTACCTGATTTTCGGTACGCAATCCGAAAATCAGGTAAAGAAAAATGATAGGCTGATTTAGTTGATTTTCAACAAAAATTTCCTCGTTTTGTTGCACGTTTGCGAACTTTTTAGCAATGATCATATATGAAGTATATTATTTCTGTTCAACTCTTCAGTGTATTTAATTTAACCTGAGTCACTTAAGAGTTAAACTGAATAAGGAGCCTAGTTTGATAGAAAAATATGGTAAGGCATAAAGGAGGAGCTTTTGAAACTTTTTACTTCAGAGAATTGATTGACAAGCATAAAATCTAAAAAGCCATATCAGCAAATATTCGTCATCTTTTGTTGGTGCTAGTTTCCGATTCGCGGAATCGTCGCTTCCTACTATTGGCTAGTGGTGTGCTTCAAATGGAGTCTAGCGCATGTTCCCCCACTTTTCTAACCACAATATCATCTTAATTAATTTCAATATATTCCCTGATCTCGTCTTTCAGCAGAGAAAGAACGCGCTGTTCGTCTAAAATCATTTCATTGACGCTCAGATTCCATTGCATGTCGTGTAATATCAGATCTGATAACATGCCATACTTACATGAAGTTCTGCGTTTTCCTCTTCCCACCTTGATTGGGCGCATTGATATGATATGATATGATATTATAGTCCTTTTGTTTATGAAATTTACAGTCCAGGGTAAGGCACTGTTTTAAATTGGCTCTTATGGCGTACTTAAATGATATTACTTCTATATTTCATCTTAGTTTTAAGTCTGGTAATGTCTCTACGATCAAACCTCGATATTTTAGAATTTACGTATATCTAATGAAGGTACAAAAATATCCATCATTGTTACCTATAACTCGCGAGAGTAACAAATAACACCAAATATTTCTGGCAGTCTGCCTAATTAAACAATCATTGACTGCATGGGAAGTGATAACATTTATTTACTTAAATCAAAGTTGCGAGCTTGATATAAGCACCAATCCCATATATACATTTTTTAATATAAACCAAGTATCGTTTAATGTAGAAAATAATCTCTTTAAATCAAGTTTGCGAGCTTGAAGTAAACATCAATCCCATTTTATTTGATCAGTCGTCGAATAATAACAAGACTACCACCAGTCGGACGCACTGACGCGTTTCGACCTTCCATGATCATAATCAGAGTACGACGGAAAATTGACTATAAAGGATCAATTCGCATTGCATATATATGGAAAGAAATTAGATATACGGCTCTCACCTCTAGTAGTCTCGCATACATTGTACTTGACTGGAAATGCGAGACTACTAGAGGTGAGAGCCGCATATCTAATTTTGTTTTCCACATAAAAGCAATGCGGATTGATCCTTTCTAGTCAGTTTGCCGTCATACTCTGATGATAATCATGGAAGGTCGAAACACGTCAGTGCGTGCGACTGGTGGTAGTTTTGCTATGTTGTTCGACGACTAATTAAATACAATGGGATTGGTATTTACCTGAAGCTCGCAAACTGGATTTAACGAAATGTTACCACCGCCCGCGCAATCAATGATTATTCAATTATATAACTTTTCATTTCAAACCTACTGATCCTACTGATGTGTCGCCAGTAAGCACGAAGCGAATGCGCATGAGATTATACTTTCCGTTCATGCTGCCTTTGGTTTATCCTTCTGGTCACAACCGAACTAATTTGTTACTAGGTTCGCAACACCTAATACATACTTGCATATATATATTATTTCTCCGTAATAAACAGTATTTAATTAGATGAATTTCCTTTTCTATATCACACAGTTCTTAGTTTACACTGGGAAATATATATATATATATATATATATATATATATATATATATATATATAATATAGGATATGATTATTTAAGCCCACTTAATTACAGTACAATCTGTAGAATTAACTTATTCTATTTATTAAAACGGGTCACTTATCGAGTTTAGCACTTATCAATGGACTTTTAGGTCAATTATCAACTTTCTTTACAAAGTTGATTATTTCGATAGGTATTCATAAAAATGTCTTGTCTGACCTCCATTTATTCGAAATTTATATATTAGGTACACAGTTTACTCTACTAATTTTCAATTACTCATCAAAGAGTGATTTACTGCACATAACTATCATAGAAAACCTGCCGTGATTCTACACAACGTCATAATTACAGCAACAGACTTTAGTAACTGATACTTTACTTTACCATAAGAATAAATTGTAATAAATTTTTTTAATGAAAAGCTCTAATAAAAAGAACAAATTCAAGATAAAATATCAAAAGGATCTAGGTTATAATAGGATATTTAAAACACAGAAATAAAGCAACTTAGATCTCTAAACAAAACCATTATGACCAAATCGGTAATACAGCTTCATTGCGGTTTTTACTGTATCGCTTCATAAACATTACCAAACCTCGAAATTAACTCTGCCTGACTAAGAACGTGATTCTACTATGAATCTGCAACAATATCACGTGCAGGGTTCTAGACCGAGAACTATGATGTGCACGTTTACTACATTCAGTTGACGAACGGGTCCTATATTTCCAAATTTTACTGTAGTTGACTTCAGCCATTTCTTCCATGTCAAAATGAACTCATCTTATTTCGTATTTCAATCTAGATAAACCTAAAAGAATAATACTAATTGGAAATAGAATTGATGACACGTAAAATGTTACTAAACAAGCGCAGGTGCTATTCTGATTTGCTTGTTTTAAAATGAGCGTGTATTAATCGATCCCGAAAACTGGTGTATTAATAATATTTTGCTTTACACTTTAACCAATAAGGTTACCCTTATTTACATAATTTCGGTCGGCATTTTTGCTAAGTTCGATGCATGCGAAACTAAGAGCCACATATCTGATTTTCCAATATTTATATATGAATTAGGGTGCGATCCTCGTTAGTCAGCTTATCGTCGTGATCTGATTAGAATCATAGTCTTGAAGCACATCAAAACGTGATTGATCGTAGGTAGATACAATAGGACTGATAATGATTTCAAGCTCGAAAATTTGATTTAAATAATTTTTATCACGACCCGAGTATTCAATGATTATTTAATTGTATTAAATAAATATATATATATATATATATATATATACATATTGAAAAAGCTACAATAAGTTAACGGTCGTGACTGCATTTAAACTGTGCAGCGGCATTCCCAGTCCAGCACAATGTGTGATTACTAGGAGTGAGAGCTGCATATATAATTTTGTTTTCCTTATATATGGATTTCGGTTTCATTCTCGCAATTGAGTTTTCTGTCATGTAGTGATGATTATCATGAAAATCGAAACGCGCCAGTGTATGTAATTTAATGTAATGGTGCTGTTACTATAATCAAGGTTGCAATCTTGATATAAACACATTGCCCATTGAGTACACACATTTGTCAGGAAGAACTAAAAATTGTTTAGTGTACAGAAGGCAGTTCATCCAGCAAATCGGTTTCGTCCTTATCGGGAACTCATCACGTACTGGCCAGAATTTGCCGCGGACAGAGCTCAAACCTGGGCACGACTGTTATTGAATCTGGTGCTCTAACCACTAAGCCACTCTGTCGTACATTACACACGATTTTCAGTAATATACTAACTAATGTAATTCGGTTAGTCTTTCTTCTGTTTAGATGGAGCTCGTATTGCATCCATTTAGACGGAAAGTTCCAACTAACCATCCCCAAAATGTCATTATTGAACAGACACCACACTACATGGGGAAGTGGTATGAAAATTAAAAAGTATATAATTGAATGTAAATTGGTTGCGCGAGCGGTGATAACAATTAATATAATTAAGTTTGCGATCTTGGTCTAAACACCTGACCCATTAAGTACATATACTTGTCAGCATAAACTAAGAATTTTATTGTGTAGAAAAAGCAATTCATCCAGTAGACCGGTTTCGACCTTATTGGGAACTCATCATGTACTGGCCAGAATTTGCCGCGGACGGGTGTCGAACCTGCGCACCTCTGCTTCGGAATTTGGTGCTCTAACTACTGAGCCATCCCACCGCAAACTACACACAATGTTCAGGTATATACTTACTAATGTAACTCGGTAGGTTTCTTTTCTTTTTAGGTGGAATTCATGTGGCATCCATTTAGACCCAAAGTTCTAATTAACCCTCCCCAATCTGCGAAGTGGTATTGAAGTGAACATTTATATAATTAAACGTACATTGGTTGCGCGGGCCGTGATAACAATTACCATAATCATGGTCGCGTTCTTAGTATAAACACCTGACCCATTAAGTACGTACATTTGTCAGTATAATCTAAGAATTGTATAATGTAGAAAAGGCAATTCATCCAGTAGAGGTTTTATCCTTATTGGGAACTCATCAGATACAGGCCAGAATTTTCCGCGAATAGAGCTCGAACCTGGCCACGTCCGCTTCGGAATCTGGTTCTCTAACCACTGAGCCACCCTGCCGCACACTACACACAAGTGTCAGTAACTAATGTAACTCGGTTAGTCTCTTTTCTTTTTAGGTGTAGCTCATATGGCACCACAATACAAATGAGTAAGGTGTTTTGAAATGAACACTGATTGCGCGAGCGGTGATAACAATTACTATGATCAAGTTTATTTAAAGCTAGGAAACTTGATTTAAATAATTTCTAGAATCCCCTGCACAATCGATGATTGTATAATTGTATAAACAATGTAAAAGTGTGAAAGCTGCAATATGTACGTCCTCATGACTGCATAGAACACGTGCAGCCGACATTTCCAGACAAGTACAATGTACGCGAGACTAATAAAAGCCGATATCTGATTTTCCATAACTTCTACATGCATTGCGGTGTGATCCTCATTATACAGTTTACCATAATTCGCTGATGATCATGAACGGTCGAAACACGTCTACGTGTGACAAAGTAAATTTGGTTGTAGAGAATTTATACACTAACTTTATTAGTTTCACATTATTTGATATGATGAGATGTAGATTGAAAAAGGTGTCTATAAATTATTAACGAAAACATCCTTTGGAAAAGAGGAACTGGGAACAATCTCGTGTTAGTCAAAACATGGATCAGCTAATATTCAAATCAAATAATCAATTAGTGTGCAGTGTATATTTATAACAATATTTTTATTTGTCGCGTTACAATAACAACATGAGTGTCTGTTACTTTTTTCGTGAAATTCTACACAGTAAAAATTTGAATTTCTCAGTCAAAGCAAAAAATATACGGATATCGAGCCCCAATCAAGCCTGGTAGTTACCTTCCAGGCTGGGTTACACGCAGCCATGCGTTTTGTGGTAACCTTGCTTTTCATTATTCAGGATAGGGCTCAGTAGAGATCATGCTTCAGGTTTGTTAGGTGAGGCCGTGTTATTAAGCAACATAGTGGAAACCATAAGGAAATAGTTTTTAATGGCACCTTGCTCTATGTGTTTTATAGTGATATAGATTGTTTCATTTTTGTGTATTTTGGTCAGACTTAGTTAGATCAGCACCCAATTTAATAATTGTTCTCAACACAATTACATGATATAGCATGGTTTTGCAATAGCCAAGTGGAATAGTTATTCTGACGTATTTCTTTTACTGGCGATGATGACTGAAACCAAACAAATAAAGAACCAAAGCCTAGCGGACAACACAAAAACCGACAAATGCAGGAGTTCAAGAGTCCAGATTGACAGAAACTGCTCAAGCGGTAAGGAGCGTTATCAAATGACCTTCTCCGGAAATAGCCTTAAATGTGTAAATTCTGTTCAGTTTAAATAAAACAGTTCAAAATGGGCATAACTCACTGGATCCAGTGACCTCAAAAGAATAAGGGAGTTTGACCGAAGCTCTTGCAGCCGTTCATTTGCCAAGGTTGACTCTTCTTGATATCTCACAATCAGCTAAAATAGAAAAGGAAAAATAATAATTTGATATTAAATTCATTTAAATGTAGCTGTGCTTCAGAAAGTTTACGACAATTTGATGACAAAAAAACTACTGTAATAGGCGTATTAAGAAAACATCAACTTGGGCAAAATCAACGATTGATTGATAAATTTAGTAGATTTACTGCAAAAATGTTGTTGATGGATTGAAAGTAGCGTCGAAGTGCAAAAACCTCTTAGAATGTTCTGCTTAGATTCGACTAATTAGTAGTGTGAATTAAAATAATGAAGTACGGGCGTTTTTAGCTACTGGAGTGCAGCTTGCCACATATTTCAAACGGCGTAGTTAGCGATTTTTAGGAGATTGATATCGAGGGATAGCAAAGTCGATGATATCAAATGACCCCACTAAGACTTTTTTCTGGGTGAGGAAATCTTCAAAAAGAAATAAAGGTTGTTGTAGTATCAATCCACCAAAGTGATACTAGTACTACTGTCAATTATCACGGTAACAGTTTTTATGCTGCATCAAAATTAGCTATGGTTATTATCAGAATAAAGACCCATAAAAAGCGAGATAATTGCACTCCGCCTTTTCAGGTACGGTTTTTACCGGAAATAGTAAACAGGAGCATAATTCCTGTATTTCGCCGCATTCTCAATCTGCACAACACGTGTCAACAGCCCCCTATCGTTTCACTTTTAGATTAGCTAAAGATATTATGGAGAGAAATGCTGAATAACCCTAACTCAAACTATTCGAAACCAGTTTTGATTAATTATTGGTCATGCTATTAAGTTCTATCGGAACTGCTTGCGATTAGCTTCGGCGGCGACAGGCATGTATCAGTGATCTCACTTTGTTTGATTACATAATATATGTAGACTGCTGAAGTAAATTTAAAAAGTTTCGGAGTGGAGAATGGTCGTGGTTGCTCTGATGGCTTCGAATAATCAAGGAATACTGTTGTCAGGTCGCTAACGGCAAGCGAATAATGGAGTCAGTAATTGCTCTCAAAAATGGAGACCATCTGGTACAATGTGAAGATTAATTGCTACAAAACGTTCATTATGGTCAATTTTAATCAGAAGCCAAGGACCATGCAGACTAGCACTCTGTTGCCAGTTGTAACCGAGCACGTTCATTTGACTCCCTAGCAACATAAGATAGATCAGCTTCCATCGAGATTTCCAGACCTAATAGCATTGTTGTTGCTGCATTTGGAAAATTATGTACACCTATGTAGATTCGCCCGTCTAGTTCATTAAATACCAAGTTTGGGGTCTTCAAATCAGGCAAAATGTCGGTCAATTACTGGAGTGGCTTTATAATATCACAGGAGCTGGACTCTGGCATCATCCAAAGGCAATGAAACATTTTGTAGCTTAGTATAGAACACCTTGTAAAATGTGAAACTTTTAAAACTGAGTTACACAACCAAGTAACATTCCAGAATTGACACCGAAATCAAGTAAGAAAATGTATGCAGTCTCCCATACACTATCACCTCCATAACATCTCCCAGTGGATTTTTTTAATGACCAAATGACATAACTGTACCAAATAAATAAATTCCAAAATTTTTTTAAAAATTCGGCCAGCTTACCAATCTTAAGCCTAGTTCGTATTGATCAAAAAACTCCTCCAGAGGGAAATCGGCTAATTCATCCTTGGTCAGTTTCGGTATTTCAGATTTTTCTGTTGGCCAGTCCGGTGGAGAAAAATACCGAAGACATATTCTAAAAAAATAACATTATAAAAAAAGGAATTGACGAAATAACACAGATGATAGTACTGAAAATGAAACTAGTTAATGTTTAAAAAATAAACACAGTTATAGGAAATAACTCAACAACAGGAAATAAATGAAGCGATTACAAATAGAGATATACACGTATAAACGGAGATTATTCACACACGAAGTGGACTCAAATAGTCATACGGACATAACTCAAATGTCTATACTTTTAATCTGCATCCCTCAAAGATCAAATAAGACAACAGAGAAACTATTGTATGGACGATGCTGAAATCGAAGTTTCATTGCTAGGCCGGCGACGTCGCCAAATAAGTTCACATTGTTACTTTCTCCGGAATTATTATAATCAAAGTTGCGACCTTGATATAATCTCCTGACCCATTAATTACTTACATATGTCAGTATAAACTAAGAAGTGTATGGTGTAGAAAAGGCAATTCATCCAGTAGATAAACAATTTTCAGTTATATACTTACTAATGTAGCTTGGTTAGTCTATTTTTCCGTTAGGTGGAGCTCATATGGCATCCATTTAGACCCAAAGTTCCAAATACCCATCCCAAATCTGTCATTACTGAACAGACACCACACTACATGAGGAAGTTATATTGAAATGAACATTTATATAATTAAACGAGCATTGGTTGCGCGGGCGGTGATAAGAATTATATACTGGCATATGTAAGTAATTAATGGGTCAGGTGGTTATATCAATATCGCAACCTTAATTATAATAATTGTTATTAAAGCCCGCTAAACCAACTTTCGTTTCATTATATAAATGTTCATTTCAATACCACTTCCCCATGTAGTGCGGTTTCTGCACAGTAATGAAAGATTCGGGATGGTTAGTTGGAACTTTGGGTCTAAATGGATGCCATATGAGCTCCAGTGGTTAGAGCACCCGATTCCGAAGCAGACGTGCCCAGGTTCGAGTTCTGTCCGCGGAAAATTCCATCCAGTACATGATGAGTTCTTAATAATTACGAAATCGATCTACTGGATGAATTACCTTTTCTACACTATAAAACTCTTAGTTTATACTGACATATGTAATTAATGGGTCAGATGCTTATATCAAGATCGAAACCTTGATTATAATAATTGTTATCACCGCCCGCGCAACCAATGTTCGCTTAAATATATAAGCGCTATCATGTTTTAGAACAATTAATCATTACTCAAATTAAGTTTATTAAATAAAAATGAAATTCGCGATTCTATATCAAATGGACTTTCAGTCCTTAGTAACCATTAATTTTTTAGTATGGTAGTGCATAAGGATAAGAAATAACTGTGCTTAAACAACAAAGACGTAAGATCTTTTAAAAGAAATAAATTCAAAAAATTATGAGATTTTACACAATAGAAAGCATTCACATCTATTCTAATCCGTATGATAGTAAATTCTGTAGAATGGGTAAAAACATACCTTAAATTTTCGGCAATTTTCTTGTCTTTGATGAGTGCCTGAAAAGGAAATTCATAAAAATCAGTTTTTTTAGGAAATTCAGTAAATTAAATAATTCATATTATGACTGCGATTTGTACTCATAATTGGCGATATATAAATTCAAAATCGAAATATTTGGATGCATACATAAACAAACTAAGTCTCTTGTGAAATGAGTTGCATAGTGGCCTATGTCGATGAAACAGTGTAAACCAGACCATTCCACTGTTTTTGTAGATTTTCATCAACATAAATTTTACTTGGCTAGTGTGAGTACGTTGCAGTAACAGCAATCGATTGATATTTAAACACAGCTTCTGGCCATAGGACAGCTTGTCTAAAATTTCTGCGACTCCCTCTTCCATCAGAGTTACCCCAGAATCTCGGTAAGCACGATGCCCAAGTGGAATTCTTAGAAAATAACCCAATCAACGCGATGAGTGTTTACTAACCATATGCGACACAGTTCATCAATTGAAATGTGGCCAGGTAGAACTTGTCGGCCCATAAGTTTTGCTTTTGACTGATATCTCCAGACTTCCATCTGAGTGACAAAAACAAACCGAACGGATGAATTTGATCACAAAACTATCCAGTTGGTGACAGTTAGGCCTGATCATTTTACATATCCCACCAACATAGAGGAAGGAGAATATACCTGTCTTAAGGAACTTGGATTTATTAGCATAGAAAATACGAGGTTTCAGCGACTACAATAATTAGCAAAAAGCAGCCACTAATGACTGAAATTGTAGCAGTTGCTTTAGCCGGATTGGGTAAACGGGAATGGGTCTGCAGTATAGAAGACTATGAGGACGGGGAGACTATAGGACAACGGAGCAACATGTGCTGGTTCGACATCGTCTCCGAATTAAAGACTGAAAGCCAATAACCTGCCTTACTTAAAAATTTTTATACGGGAACTAATAACCCATTCTGCTTTGAGTTTAATTGAGGTTTACATTAAATTTTGTAGCATTCTTTAAATCCTATTACAAAAGAACGACTAATTTTTTGTCTTCTTTATTGGGGCTAGGAAAGTCGTTTTAGTCGGATTATTTATACAGCAGTGGACATACAGTATGAAGGACAGACTATGGTAAAAGCCAACTCTAAGGTGATGGAGAAATTTTTGATTGTTCAAAAGACGTTGACCACTACACTAACTAATAGAATTTGTAAGTAATCTTTTTAAATGTTGAAATAAGAAAGATAGGCTGAGTTTCTTAAGCTCAAATAAAGACTAACTGCACATTACTAATGCTTTACCATTTGGCTGGATTCATGATAATTACTATCAATGCAAAGCCTAAATATACAAATATGACTTTTATATTCAAGAAAGTTTCTGAAGAACAACAAAGTTGAACTTTTTCAGACGAATAAAGCATTATTTTTTCAACTTTGACTTGCTTCTAACGACATGCATGGATTGACACCAGAAATAGAATCTCAGGAAACAGACAATTAATTTGGAAACCAATGATTGAGGGAACAACACTCATTTCACAATGACAGTAAGACAATAACTTTCAACAGAAAATGTCATAAGCATAATGAAATAATACAGAAAAATTGCTAAATGTGTTAAAATTGAATAAAATAGTGACAAAATCTTATAAATATTTATATATTAGTTTTAAAAGTACAGGAATTACCTCACGACTAGCTGATGCACCATTGTTGTCCACATTTGTCCGACTCAGCCTAAAAGAAGTAAAAATTCGCTAATTTGTTCTTTATTAATTTTCGCAGTGACGAATAAAGTTGAATTGGCCTACGACTTAAAAACAGCATGGAAATGTAGAAAGTGTTAAACGTAACGCACACTTTGTAAAAATACAATCAGGCCTGTTCGAAAAAATGCCCAGATGCCAATTATATAAAATTTAGTACTGTATCAATCGTTTACCATAGCTACAGTTACAATATATATATATATATATATATATATATATATATATATATATATATAACTTCTCTCTATATATATATATATAAACTTCAGCTAGTACAGGCAAATACTTAAACGGATCTAAGCTATCAGAACAAAGGAATCAAGTTGCTTGGTTTACACAGCCGAAAGAGCAGGCTCGTCCGCAACTACTCTAGAATCAGCAAAGACAGCCGAATACATTGTGCGCGAGAATCCTGCTTATTCACTAAGGATGAATGGTCACCAGTAGTCTTCCACATAGCGCTTCTTGAAACTGGTACATGTTAGCATGACCGATAATTTCAACTATACAGAAAACTATTAAAAAATCATACTTACTTTATTTAGAATAATGATTATATGCATTAGGTGTATGCCAATTTTTTTAGATAGTGTTATTAGTATGTAAGATGAAGATCTATCGGACGTTAGGCTGTTACCTAAGTATCTTTTGGTATGAATACTTGAATTCTTTATCGAAGGTTAGTAAAAGCTTAATCACCTATCGAATGTATTTCTTTTCTGAGCATTCGTCGAAAAATATTTGTGTGGATACACACAAAAGAGCAGTTAACGCACTAGCTATAGATTCAGGAGTACACGATTACACTTCATCAGAAGTTCATTAAAGTTTTAAGCTGTTAATCACAAAATATACTGATACAGACATTCAAGCTAAGCATGATAGTTATGCAAAGAATAATAAGCAAATAGGTATATCTCCATTAATAAACCAGCTTCACATTTACACTAACACACAAACCTATCATTAGCAGAGCCAGTCGTCGGTCCATTCATGTGTGGGGCTGTCACCTCACCAGTAGTTACTGGTTGTCCATTTCCACTAACTTCAGCATTGGCAGACCGTGCGTCAGATTGGGCTGACTGCTGCAGATTTGACGAGGACACACTACATGAAGAGAGTTTTGCTCTTTTCGATGGCACCTGAGAGTCATCCAAATCATCATTTTTTGAATTAGCCTCAGCAGGTAGTTTTGCATTTTGCACTTTGCCGTCAGGAGTGTCGACAGAATTAGCTTTAGCATTATGTAAACCATTCGCACAAACTTGGCCTGAAGTGGTAGTCTGAACTCGTGATGATGAGTTCGTAAGTAATGTTGCTGACGAATCAGATGTTAAATTTGTTTGACCAACATCATTATTATTACTGGTAGCAGAAAGTTGTTTACTGGAGCCTGTGGAATTATTGGTTAAATTGAGTGTAGATGACTGTTCCTGAGCTTTTGATTTTCTCTCGGAATTCTGTGACTCATCGGCATTAATTACCTTTTAGTTACATGAATATGATAAAATATTATAACTAAAAGTAAAGCAGTTATTTTACATAACTAAGCTCAAAACTTAAAAACTTGTGGTGCGCAATACCCAGTAAGAAAATATTACTAATATAAACCAAGGGCGAAAAGAAAAAGCGAAGCAAATTAGGAATCGACAACCCCATTCGGAAGGACCAAGCGCTGCCAAACACCGTATTACTAGTATGTTTAAGGGCCACTGATTTGAATTTGTGTAAAAAGGATATTAATGATCCATTCAGAAACATAGCTGCGAACTTTACTTACTCTAAATTATCAAGTTCAATCCTCTTCTCGGCACTGGTCGACAGGCTGACACTTAAAATATCACAAACGAAGGTATTGCAAAACCATCCAATCGTGTGGCGATGGGGGGTTTGAAAAAAGGGCAGCGACGTAATCATCACCATCTGGGAATTTACATTCACGAGGGATAACTGCAAACCCCAATCCCTGTCACGACAGTCTTAGATCAGTTTTCCTAACCCATTCAGACAGCGGTCACACTGGTTGGTACCTTCATTGCAGCGCATATAAGGCGCCGGACATTTTAGAGAATCACCTTTGTTTTTGCTCAATTTCGTATTGCTAACACAATTTGTCGCTCTGAGTAGCTTCAACTTCAAAGTAGGACGTCTGATTGCAGTAAAGACAAAAGCAGACATTTTTTACTCTGAATTAAGCTCGTTATTAAGTAGACTAAGAAGGTAAGAATGAGTCTAGGTTATAGGTGACATGAATGCTCATGTTGGGTGCTTAATTAAAACAAAATTGCAATTGGGTTGGAAATAAACTTTAAGTTTAATACGCAAAGATAATGGTGAACGGCTGCTTCATAGCAGCGTGAGAAATTGATTATATATAAATATCACAAACTGTAGACTTAATGTAAGACGTTCTCCGACCCCCGGACGATGATGAATTCAAATAGATTATGTAGCAATTAGTTATATATGGCGTGGTTGCATCCAGTATTGTCGTTCTTTTTGGATTAATTATGTCTACTCGGATCATGCATATATCCGTTGTAGATTTGCACTAAAATTTTCTGGTAAAATAATTAAGACTAAATCTCAAATCGATGCAAGCTACCTCGAACAACCGTCCTTCCGACAAAAATATGACGAAGAAAATCGATCTTGATGGCGAAAATTCGAATTTATTTTGGACGAAAATAAGCTCCACTTTGTACAAGTCCGGTACTACTGTATGTCGCCATGAAAGCCCACGTAAAAATAATCATTGATTCTCTGTAACATCTATGGAGATACTCGAAAGAAGAAGCCAAATTTCACTTAGTTCGGCTCATAATAATATTCGTAGACATGTAAGACGCCATCCAATAGGTCCGAGAAAATTAAAAGTTGCAAAAATATTAATGAGAACAGCTATAAATAACAACCAACTAATAAGCGATAAAATAAAGCGGTTTAATAGATGATTGGAACATTTCAAAAATCAATTTTCTCGGGCACCTGTGTCAGATCCGATTCCCGAAAGCATGCCTGTATCAACAGTTTGAAATATTAATTAATTTGAAGATCCATAAGTTAGAAATATGGGATGCAATCCTATCTCTTAAACGTCGCAAAGCCGCAGGCCTTGATGATTTGCAACCGGGCTTATTTAAAGATGGTGGCGATATTATTCTTGGAGCGTTGACTAACCTGTTTTGTATAATATGAAATGAGGAGGCCATGTCACTTGCTTGGAATAAGTCGACCATCATCACTATCTTCAAATAAGGCAATTGTAGATCAATCATTTCTTTGTCATATAAAAAAATATATTTGGACCAATAGCTTGCGAAATATTCACAGACAAGCACAAATAACAAAGGATTCGCAGCTAGTCACAGAGCGAATAATAGAAAATACACAAAAATAAACCTAAGCTAACCTATTTATTATTGTATTCAGACATTGCAGCAGTTATTAATCAGTTATTTGAATGTTAGGTTATTCATTTTGGTAATTACATAATTAAAAAAATAATTAGATATATTGATACAAATTGTGCAGTAGAAAGCTTACTCGTTTGGTAACGCTAGTAGGTGTTGATTTTGATGAAGCGGCAGAAGTTGATGCGGTACTCGATTTCGGCTTCTTATTTGAGTTTTGTTCAACTTCTTCTGCTGAACTATCCTCACTTTCAACTTCGTCATCGTCATCATCGTCTTCGGTAGCCACCCGTCTTCTACCAGATGTACGGGATGACGGCTGGACAAATAATAGATAATGACAAATGAGTAAAATGAAAATATGCATAATCATTATAAACACAATAAAATGGGCTGCAAAAAGTAAATTCATCCATTCTCAAGTTCAAAATATAAAAGATATTATTGTGAAGGTGAAATTAATGCTCCAGAGTTTGATTGTTGTGAATACATGGGAAGATATGTCGATATTATAATCAAGGTTGCGGTCTTGATATAAACACCTGACCCATTAATTACTTACATATGTCAGTATAAACCAAGAATTTTATAGTGTAGAAAAGGCAATTCATCCAGTAGACCGGTTTCGTCCTTATTGGGAACTCATCGTGTACTGGCCAGAATTTGCCGCAGACAGGACTCGAACCTGGGCACGTCTGTATTAAAAATCTGGCCAAATAGTGAAACAATAAAAAGTAAAATAACCTTAGTTATTGTACATACATTTGTCAGTATAAAATAAGTATTATCTAGTGTTGAAAAGGCAATTCATCCAGAAGACCGGATTCGTCCTTATTCGGAACTCCTTACGTAGTGTCCATCAGGTACCGGTCTACTGGATGAATTGCTTTTTTCACACTAAACAATACTTAAGTTATACTGGTAAATGTACATAATGGGTCAGGTGTTTATATCAAGATCCGAACCCTGATTAAAAGTAAATGTTATCAGCGCCCGCGCAATCAATGTTCGCTTAATAATCTATTGTGGTTAGTGCTATAAAATTGCACAAGAACAGTACACGGATGCTTCACTACCGCAAATGTATGAAATTAAAAGTTATGTTTTGGCACTAAATAAACACAAGGTCGTCCATTCCTTGTGAATTTATTCTTCATTAATCACCAGATTCTATATATCAGAAAATAACAACAAAAGACATAGTCAAAGAAAAAATAATTAGTAAAAAAATTATCGAGCCGTACATGTCAAAATTTTTTTGTCACAATCAGACAAGTTTAGGTTGAAGGATTTTGGGTGCTGTCAAGTCCGAGCTCTTGGCTCTTTTAAAGCACACATGGAATGCGTCGTGAACAGCTTCTGGTAACCTAAGTTTATTTATTGGTCTGCCAGTGTCGGACGCTCTTTACTAATAAAATGAAAATAGTCAATCACTTTCGTCTTGACGCCAAAATCATGGCAGACGATTCTCGGTGGCTTGGGATGAGCTGGAAATCAACCGACAACCATTATCAACAATGTAACCAATAAAATAACTCTCCGACTAGTAAGCCGATTGTCTTTGTTATCAAAAAATGCATTTAGGTCATAAAATATAGTGGCAGCGATTACATCAACCTTTGCCAGGTCTAAAGGGATACAGCCGTCGTCGCGTTTTATGTGAAATCACGAGTTCAGTTTAACTACTCAGTAAGACTTAGTATTAAACAGTTAGTGACAGAATGACAGCAAACGTGCCAAACGCGAAGAGAGGTTTCGGATGTTTGAGGAAACTTTTGCCACTAATACATGAGAAGATAGTACTCATCGTCTATGGTTGGCAGAAAACCAAAGAGTAGGAAACTACTGAATACAAAACATCCCCGTTCAGAATGGACGACCTAGTGATCTTTTACAGACAACACAACTATGTACTATACGATTTATAATAAATCAATTGCGCAGGATAAAAATGCTCACCCTATATGCTAAATTCTGGAAGGTGGATAAGGGATATCAGGCTGCAGACAACTTCGTTTCTGATTCTTTCGACTTTTCTTTCATTTTCGCTTCTAAATCTATCAATAGCGTTCTTTTAGATGATAGTCATATCACTGGAACATATGTCGAGCAGCCAAATATCGAAAATAGTTCAAAACTACAATTTATTTTTCAAGCGAGTCAACGGGAGATTCAGAATTGTCCTATGCTCAAGAGTTGAAGCTTTGTTGATTGAATGGATTCTTGTAGACAACGGACTTCGTGCGGCACATTTAGAGGCGTCTACTAGAGTCAATGCGAGAAAACTTGATAAACAAAGCTATATCGTTGTATCTACATATGCTCCCACCAATTGCAGAGAAGACAATAGCAAGGAGACATTTCACTCAGAACTAGAGAAAGAAGTTCAGGTAGTCTTGGCTATGGGTTAGTCATCATCATCATCCTCATCATCGTGTACAACAATACATAAGTCATTAGTATATAATGTTCCACTGTCATTTAACTACAAGAAGAATAGCAAAACAAAAAATTTTAAAGTTAATAAAAATAATAATTTAGGCAAGTAAGTTATTAAACGAGTTGAGGGATCTAGTTAATATGAATATATTTACCTAGATAAAACGCATACATGAGGAAAACTAAACCTCTAAGCAACATTATCATATCGTCAAAACATCATTGCGGTTCTGCATGAATTGCGTAATAAACAAAATCGAACTTAGTAATTGAATCTGCGAAATTAAGAAATGATATTTACGAAGGTGATACCAGTAGAAATATGAAAAAAATCGCTACCGAGCTACAAATGATGCCATATCGCGAACAGTTTCAAACGGAGTTCCGAAAAAGGAAAAAACCGGTTTGTTGGATAAATTGCCTTTTCCACACTATAAAATACTTAGTTTATACTGACAAATGTATGTATATAATGGGTCAGGTGTTTATATCAATATCGCAAACTTGATTTAAAGTAAGCCCATGATTAGCTAATCAGGAATCTGTATTGTTACAGAAATTTACAGCCCGAATGCTAATGTGCTCTTTGCTATAATGATATCTTTATATTCATCACGATAAAAATGATTATTCTTCAGTGGATTCTACTTATGACAGTACTAATGTGCATTAGCTACAGGGAAGGTGGGAAAGTCATTAGTCATCATCGTCCGAAAACTAGACTCCATACTGCCTTTGTTGATCCTCGACTCTATTGGAGAAGACTGAAAGGACACATCTAAATTTATGCAAGAATATAATAATGTGATTCAACTTACCTTTGACGGGGCTATGACAGTTTTCTTGCTGACATCTGGCGCCGAGGACGGCTTTGTCACCACAGTAGATGGGCGTCTTGGTGTAGTTGAAGCCTTGGAAGCCTGCAGCTGCTGCTGAAGTGCTCGTCTCTTTTTCTCGGCTACGGTCATAGCCTGAAGTTGTTTAGCAGTAGGCGTGGCATGACCAGCAGCAGTGCTTTTACCGGAACTACCACCACTCGCTCCACCCGCACTAGATGCTGTTTGTGCTGGAGAACTTTTATCTTTACCAGACGCAGCGGCATTGGATTTACCGCCTTTACTGCGAGACTGTGACTTTTCGTCTTCTGATGAGGAATCCGAATCATCAGGATCTTTTATTTTCTCGAGTTCCTCCTAAACAGCGTTATAGGCAAAATTGATGAACATACATTTTAAGTAAATAAAAATTAATTAGAATAACAAATATTTTGATAAACAAATACCACCTTGACAAAATGGAGCAAAATTACGGGGATTTTATAAATAGAACTTGTTTACTAGGTAGTAAATCTACAGTTGCATAACACAATTAAGAAACAACCTATTGCTTATCCGTCTACAACGAACCTAACGTTTTATCATACAAATAATGGATTCTGCGAAAACATAATTATCTAGAACTTCATAATTCCGGGGAATTATCTTATTTAACCTAAAATCTCGTAATTATATTTTTTAAAAGTAAAAAGGAACACGAAGTGATTGAGGTGCGTCATAACACCTAACGAAGAATAAAAGAAACAGACTTCACATTGTCCACAGACCAATCTATTAATTCAATCAAACATAGAAATAAAATTGTTATATGCGAATTTTCCAAAAACGTTTCTAAATTAATTTATCCTAGATATAATCAACCATAAACAAACTAAGTAGGTTAGAACATTAGACATTGACAAAGTAAAAATAAGATACTGTTTGTTATTGTGTTGCGCACCTAGTAACAAATTAGTTCAAATAGAACCAGAAGGATAAACCAGTCAGCATGAACGAAAGGTATAATCTCATGTACAAATACAATTCGTGCTTAATGGAAACTCATCAGGAGCCAGTACTACCCCATATACCCACTATATATTTGGTCAAGGAATGTTTGAAAATTGGACGGTAAAATCTCCTACACAACTTTGTATACTAACAGTAGTGAAGTAAACATCATATAAAGTCTTTGACAATGTGACTTCAAAGCCAATTCACCATATATAATATGTATCGAGCCTGTAAAGAGTATCAGCACTATAATTGCCCAATTAGTACAATGTACAAACACTATAGTTGCCGAGTCGGTCATCAGCATCATCATGCACAGCAATACAAAAGCAACTAATAGCTAATGTTTCAATACCATATAATCATAAGACGCGGAAAAGGACAAGAATATTTTTTCACAACAAATAAAAATAATACAGGTACAAATATTATCAGAGATTTATGAGAGAGAGAGTACCTATTTATTATGAGCATATTTATCTAGAAAACACACAGAATTGAGGAAAACTGAACTTCTACAAAACATCATCATAGCCAAGTCATCCTTATGGCAAGGCAACATCAACAATGCAGTTACCTTGTAGTATTCACTGTATCACATCATAAACAAACTAAGAAAATATTAAAAATGAAGTTAATGAGTATCAAATGCTTGAGTTGTCTTTACCTATATTCGCCGCTAATTATAAAACGAGTAATCAACTTCATCTAAGATTATTGAGTCAAAGGCATATGTACGAGTGAGAGAACAGTAATCTCCAGGGATATCGAATTGAGTGCATAAGAAAACGTGACCGAGCCAAAGTAAATATGGAGCCTTATTTTTTTATAACGAGGAGCACTTGTTGGCCAGTTCAAAAATAAGCCAACGGATGTCAGCGTTGGTTATTCTGTTAGAGACCTACATGTGCTATGATTCTCAAACAACGATCGTTCAATGTCTGTAAGCGTTTAAAATATTTAACTCGAAATTTAAGGCAGTGTGAAACTCGCATTTCTCCATAAATGGCGAAGATTTGACTAAGCTATTCTAATGTCATACTCACCTCGTCAGACATACTGCCTAAGTTATTTATAAAACTACTAAGCTACGTAATCCTGTCAAATATGTCCAGATCTTCATCATGCAATCGCAGAGTTGGAGTAAATGGTGAGTGATTCTGTAAAGAATCTTACATTTAGACGGTGCGAATTTCATACCAAAAGATCGAACATCTGCTAATCTATTCAAGTTGACTTGAGCAACATCTCGATTGTCGAATAACAGTACGATATCGTCCAGATAGTCAAGATCGATTAATCTACAGCCCGAGAGAAATTCAGCATCAGCATCCTGAACGATTGGAAGAATGGTGTCATAATAGTATCTATTAAAAAATTAAACAGATGGGGAAATGGACAGCCTTGGCGAACACCACCGCTGGTAATAAAGTTGTGTTAATCCGTTCTAGACCTTAACGCAACCAGCCATATTTATGTAGGAAGCGCGTACAATATATGCATATAAAATATGCGACAAAATATCGAAAAGAACATTGCCATCCACCGATTCAAACGCACCCTTGAAATCTGAAAAGACGGCTATTGTGGGACAACGATACATATGTCACTGTGCAAGAACTTTGCGTATGGTAAAAATATTATCTATGCAACCATGAACTGTCCGGAACCCGGCTTGATCTGCTCCAACATGTGCTAGGACGGCGTAAGATAATAAAAGAAAATATCCTGTAGATGACTGGAGTCAAGCTTATACCACGATGGTTAACGCACGAATTGTGATTGCTCTTTTCGACGATAGGAATGATAGTCGACTCATTCGAAACAAGCAACACGATCTCTTCATTCCATATAATTTCAGACTCCGAAGTATAATGTGTCCCAGTTCAATTTCTGTTCGCGGCAAATACTAGGGTATTTTAAGAGTTTCCAGTAAGAACGAGACCGGTCTATTTGATGAATTGCCTTTGCTATCTGATGTAAAATTTCTTATAGTGACTACATTTACGCATATGCTACTCTATTTTCTATGCCTTGTAAATGCATTTTGGTTTGATACTTGTTAGTAACTTTGTCGTTGTGCTCTGGTGATAATCACTGAATTTCGAAAATCAGGTATAAACGCGTCAGTGCGTGCTACTAACGATAGTTTTGCCGTCGTGCGAAATGTAGAAGAAAAAGCAATTGGTGCTTATTTCAAATTCGCAAAACATTATTTACAGAATTATCACCATCCGCGCAATCATTACTTGCTTGATTTTGAGCATAAAGTGTATGTATTTACAGTAGTCGTACGAGTTTTTTAGTTGTTGAATTAGATACGGATGTGTCTGTTTGAGGATAGGATTAATGAACTATGTAATGCACAAGATGTAGGTCTCCGCATAGTGCATTGCGTCAGAATTAAAGACTGACGGAATTAACCACGCCTCTTTACTAAATCCTATTTTCCACTAGACCCCACAAATTGTTGTTCACTAAATCTTCTCTAGGTCATCGAGGAAAGGGTGCGGCTTGGTCATGTGTTTCAAAACACAAATAGGAATAATCAGTCATGAGATTATTTGTCAGCAATTTGTGGGTATAGTTTAAATAAATAGCCTTATATTTGCTACGCTTTTTATCAGACCAATATGTTACATTATTATTATAATCAAGGTTGCGGTCTTGATATAAACACCTGACCCATTAATTACTTACATATGTCAGTATAAACTAAGAATTGTATAGTGTAGAAAAGGCAATTCATCCAGTAGATCGGTTTCGTCCTTATTGGGAACTCATCAAGTACTGGCCAGAATTTTCCCAATAAGGACGAAACCGGTCTACTGGATGAATTGCCTTTTCTACACTATACAATTCTTAGTTTATACTGACATATGTAAGTAATTAATGGGTCAGGTGTTTATATCAAGACCGCAACCTTGATTATAATAATTGTTATCACCACCCGCGCAACCAATGTTCGTTTAACAATATGTTACATGGCTTTTGTACCAATTACGTCAAAATAAAAAGTAATACACAACCTAATAAGTGTAAATAAGCAAGTTGGTTCGCTAACCTGCTTACGCCGAATCTGAAACTCTAGTTCCTGTTGTCTCTGTTCCTTTGTTTTTATCTTTCGTTTCAAAATTCCAAGTTCAGGAGAGAAATCTTCTTCGCCATCTTCGCACCTGAAACAAATTTAATGCAACCAAAGAAATATATTTCATTTCCAATAAAAGGATATAGCACATACGAATTGTAAACTAATTTAATAATAAATGTACTACACGAATTACTACTACTACTACTACTACTACTACTACTACTACTACTACTAATAATAATAATAATAATAATAATAATAATAATAAAGCTGCTGGTACTAATTCTACTACTGCTACTACTACTTTTCATAATAATGCTACTACTACTATTACTGCTAGTGCTGGAGCCGATGTTGACTTGCCTTAAAGCTGACTTGACCATAATGGTGCTGGTTTGAGGTTTATTTTGCCTCACCTCTATATATTATCTAGGCAAATAAACTCATAGTAACTATATTCTCCCTCATAAATCACTTCTTTAATAATTGGTGTGCCTAAGTTATTATTTTTGTCATTAATATCACTCAAAAATATTTCTCGTTTAAAGATTTTTAACGGTTGTATGGCAGTAAAAAATTATTTAATAATGCTTTTTTTATTTCTCGGCATTATAATGAGTAACAGTTGTAGCAGTAAAAGCAGTAGTAGTATTAGTTGTAGAAATAGCAGCAACATCGGTGACTGGCAAAAACTTCAATATGCTTTAATGGAAACAATATTCATTAAAATTAGATTGGCCAGCTTTTGGAACACTTGGACATTTCAAAAGTCTCATTATACTATTATGCGATCAAACTTTGCTTCCGATAAAAAACACTATTCTATATCAAGACATGGAAGGTTTTTGACTAACGGAAAAATCTTATTATTTTAACAGTAACGATAACTTTTTGGAATGGCTAATCAATTGCTCTGTTCATCATTTGCGTTTAGCCTATCGCTAGCATTACTCGTTATATTATCATAACATTTTATGACGTGTACGAATCATGATACAAAGAAGAAAAAATCATACGCGTTATTCACCAAGTTTCAATGCATAGAGCATTATTTGCATTAAAATCTAAGAAGACACTCAGATAGATTTATTTTGAAAATAACGCAAATTTAATTTTATACGCTGCATGCTACGTAACCTATTCTTCACATTTTTAATTCCAACGGCTGGATTCCGATCATTTAGATTACTTTGTCATTGTTCAAGCAT
Source organism: Eudiplozoon nipponicum (assembly GCA_029291075.1). NCBI lineage: Eukaryota > Metazoa > Platyhelminthes > Monogenea > Mazocraeidea > Diplozoidae > Eudiplozoon > Eudiplozoon nipponicum. The sequence continues at coordinate 35,382 of JAQBSW010007148.1, forward strand.
CGGTTACATGTAATCTCCTTTAAATTTAGAAGAGAAAAACCGAATCAAAGGAAGACAACTAGTAAAATGGTCGACGAGTACCGGAAAACTAAAGTTAGCCACACCTGAATAGAATAAAAACAGTTTTCATATACGCAACAATCAATTTTTTCAAATAAATTGAACATAAAAATTCAAATTACCATACTTAATTAAGAGAAAACTCTTAGACTTACCGTCTGTGTTTTGCATCTGGATTATCCCGACATTGCCATTTGTCAGGAAGTTCACGACCAATTAAATTAACGGAAAATGGAAGTTGTCTCCATTTTAAGCATTTATCTATAATAAAAAACGAGTCCAAGAAAAGTACAAATACATTGACAAAAAATGCAAAAATAAGTATACATAAAAAATATATATAATTCTAGACTTCGAAGCACAGGTTGCGGTAAATTCCGGCAATTATTTTACGAGATCTCAATATGGATGAAGTCGGTCTACTTCACGAATTGCCCCTGCTAATTTAAGCAATGCTAAGTTTATACTGACAACAAATACAAATAAAATCCAGTAATTAAATCTTAGCTTCAAAAAATATACGAAAAAGATATCAGGCTCTCCAATCTTACCACTAGTCCGAATCTTGTAGTGAACTCAAATTTCCAGCAAAAAAAGTGGCTTCTATTCACAATAGAGATAGCACTGTTACATGTTATCCTACTCAGATAGACCATATTCTGGTAAGCAAATGATCGTTATATTCTGAGGAACGCGAGAGAACATCACGCGCGATACATGATCATTTAATCGATTTGATGACAAACATATGGCCGCTAGAATAATATTGATATTACACTCCATGCAACAGCCTGTATTGCATCCTAATTTCAGTGTACTGAATGCTGATTTAATTGAGCAGAGACGCCTTAACTTCCGCTGGACCACCTGTATCTAAAGCCGTTAGCATACCAATTATGACCTGTAGGGATTTCAAGAAAACGTTTAAATAAGCCTCCGATTGCCCTCCTACGGTAAAGCTTGCAAACTAATTTGCTAACTATACTAAAAACCGAAACTGTTCAAACTAAAAGGAAATCAAACCATGTTTCGTTCACAAAATATTTACTGCCAACAACACGGCGATTGAGGAACATCACTAGCTTAATGTAGCTGATTAATTTCAAAGCGTCAAATCGTAACAACTTATTTTATTTGTGCACTAAAATCCGATGTATTAGTATTGGTACATCTGTCCAGTAAGTAGGAGCGCCATCAGGATGTGAAGCGCAAATGACTTCCAAAACTCCTCAACGCGCTTCATAGTTTAAACGTTGTGGTTAACGATTAAGTAATCCATCGAAATGGTTATGACACGGACATTACAATTACTGTTTTATGAAGACGTAGAGACCCAGTCTTACGAGGAATAGCAAAGAATCCGGAGTCGATGATCCTTAATCTAAATTTTCGATGGAAAAGAGTATCGCGTGGATCTACCGAAGATAATCACTGCAATACGGAAGGAGAAATTCGTCCAAAACGAGTTGAACAGTGCCGTTGTGGTGTAGATTTGATTTGGAGCCGAAGATCGCATTAAATAGCGTCCGGTCAGTCGTCAAGGATTTCGATTACCTAGAATCTCTAGTAACATAAGACAGATCGACTTCTGCCGAAATTTCTAGACGCATTAGCCTTGCAGCTGCTACTATTTGAAAATTGTGTAAAACTCTTCGAATCGCTTGTTAATTTAAATGAGCACCAATTCCAAGGTTTTCAAATCCTACCGTTGGCCCAACCATATGCTGCGGAGATTGGGGGATTGATACGGTGATATATGACCGGTTACTATTAGTCATTTGATCAAAATGTTATTCTCTAACGGTAAACAGGGTTTAGTGGAGAGGCCTGGTTAATGTCTCCTCATCAGCTCCGCTAGATTCCATCGTGCGAGAGATCTAGCTGTCCGTTGATTGCATGGTATTGATCTTTCTTTTCGATTGTAATGCGCCTCCAGTAGTCTTTCGAAGACAGGTGTCCTCTTATTAAGATTTTGATTGGTTGATTACCGTACCCGTTAACAAGATTTTAGTAAAATTGATAAAGCTTTATTGGAAAAGTAACGATTATCCACTAATTTGTTGGCTTCCACATCGATAGTCTACACTTATTAATTAGCAGTGATTTAGTTGTTATTCCAGTATGCATAAGGCGAAGGACATTAAATATTTTTCATCGTAAAGACCTGCATATTTATATTTCGTTGGTTCTAATCATAAAAGTAATTTTCGATTAGAATCATTGTTAGTGATGATGATGTCTGGTCATTAACGTGTATGAGATCGTCTTTTAAGTGGTTAATCGTTGTACGGCAGCCTCAGTATATACTCTGACACGATCTATAAACAACGTAAAATTTAAATTTGAAGGTAAATTCTTCCGAAGTTCAATCGTGAAGCAATGGGAAGCTGCAATGTACTTCTAGTGGCAGATGTTTGCATGCATCATCTTAAATAAACGAGTCGAAAAACATCTTACGGTTGCATCGTATACAAAGTATGTAGAAGACTCACTCTTGTCTAAGCAGTAGACCCTGCAGAAATCACGAAACAAATAAATCCAATCCAGAAATCAAGAGATAGATAACAATCTCGGACGTCAAACACACAGGGTGGTTTGCCACTGACAACATCAGCGCGCAAAAATCAGATAAAGGAAGATATCCTCCGAACAAAAAATCGAAGAAAGGATAGGTTATCAGAGAAAACTTTTACCTATAAACACCAATATTTTATCACGTACTACTGAGGAAACACAACTGAGTCACAAACAATAAAATTTTGCAGATTTCAACACATACAAGTAATGCAATTAAATAATCATCGATTTCGCGGGTGGGGATAACAATTTATTAAAGCAAGCCTGTCGGCTTCATATAAAAACCAATCCCATGGTATTTAATCAGTAGAAAAAAATAGTAAAACTGCCATATATGTACGCTTCATAATTTCAATTTTCTTTTAATATTAAAGTACATTTTTGTAAGGAAAAGACATTTACAAACCAGGAGTTTATATAATTAAACGGACATCGGTTGTGCGATTGGTGATTAACTATATATGTCAGTATAAACCAAGAATTGTATAGTGAAGGGTGGCTCAGTGGTTAGAGCATCAGATTCAAATTATGGCCAGAAGGTGATGAGTTCGGAATAAGGACGAAACCGGTCTACTGAATTAATTGCCTTTTCTACACTATTCAATTCTTAGTTTATATTGACATATGTAAGTAATTAATGGACAAGGTGCTTATATCAAGATCGCAACCTTGATTATAATAAAATAGGAGGTTGTTATTGTGGATAAAGGCTATTATTTTGTGCGTGTAAAAGTCAATTCTATTGTAGTTTGCCATCTGGTTATAGTGGAATGAGTTTTTACCAGGCTCTCACTTTGTTGGCTATTCCGGGTAAGAATGTTTCCGTATGTTGCCTTGTGTATCACATTGTTTATTAATTTTGTTTTCACCCTGGTTAAAGCATAGGGTGTGCAGATTTCAGTGCTACTCGCTCAAGTTGTGCGATTTCTTTTACTGACAATGATGATATTGATGCGTTTGCGCAGATGATTTCACATCACTCTGTGCCCAATACAATTGAATTTTTGTTAATGCTAGCTCAATGGGGGCTTGGGTTCGCCTGGATACAAGAAAATTGTTATAGGTTTTTATGGTTTGTGGCCATTAGAGTAAAAGATCGTTTTGTTGGAACTTTTGTATTTTTAAGTTGCGTGTTTGTTGATTAGAATAAAAGGCTTGGTATAAGTGTAATAAATTGTTGGATTTTTCATGTATGGAACCAAGAAATCCGTTTAATTGTATGTGTCTCGTTTTATAGATATATTCTGATATAGCGGGTTTTCCTGACAGTCGCAAACGTTCTTAAATTTCTTTCTGTGATATATTATGTTGGATTCTGTTGATCATATTATTTTTCATACGTCGAATATTTTTGCCAAAACTTGCAGACTATCAAGGATTTAGGGAGAATTGGTAAATGATCATTGACATCCAGCTTAATAATTGACTGTGCGCTGAATGTGATATTAACTTTTGTAGTCGAGAAAATTTTTTTAAATAATTTGACTTAACTGCCGAATAATTATTGAGGCTGGTAAGTCAACTATAAATGGTTATTTTAGGAAAACAGATTTGTTGACACTTCTTAAATGGTTTTGCAGTGCGAGCTTCAGATGTTGAAGCTCTGTGATTTGTGTTCGCGTGTTATCGCTTTGCACTATCAGTTTCGCAAAGATACGATTGACCCCTATTTCCAAGTACGTATCGAGTTCGTCTTCTTATTGGCTGGGTGCGGATTCCTCCCTTTCATCCGAAAACTTCAACATCATTCATACCAACCGCTGGAAATGAAGTACGATCTAACCTTTGTTGACTGACTACGTTTCGGAACGACTTTCCCGTTCCATCGTAAGGCCTCTGATTAACCACAGTCAAAATGCTCACAATAGCAGCTAAGCACATTGTCTTAAATCAGTTATTGTGAGTATTTTGAATGTGTGTGTGATGATTGAACAGGAAATGTCGTTCTTCTGTATTATGAATCTGAGTTTTTTACTAGCAATATGTGCCAGATATGTTAAGGTTAAATTTTCCAGTGACTATAGCTAATAATGCAATTGTAAAGCATATTTTCCGCGTAAGGCTTAAATTGTCAGTGTACAAAATGCCAAACATGACTCACCGCACTGAACGCAGACTGACACGCTAGAGCAGCGCTTTCTTACGTACTTGTCTTCCTGACTTGGTGGGTCTCGCCATCTTGCAGATAGATAGCCAAAGCTCTTCCAAAATCTGATAACACCGCTGTGCATCAAGGCCATTGACGCACCAGGCATTGATGATAAACCAGGCTCAGAAATTTGGCGATCAATGCCCAAATCATCCCAATATTGCATGAGATGGTCCGCCATAGCCCTTAATAACTGGCGATATTCTTTAGCGTCTGCAAAATCCTGCTTGTTGTGTGTAGGCTCTGTTCATTTATTTATCAATAAAAATAACATACATAAGTAAGAGAAAAATATTATGAAAATTTAGAAAATGTAAGGAAACTAATGATAGAATATATAGTTGCTCAAAATTGCAATCAAATGCTGCAGAAACAAGAGTTGCAGCAGTTCCAGATGCTGATGACAATCTATTGACCAATCAAAGTGAGGAATTAAAGCAGGTACCAAAATGGCTATGGTGTGATAAAATGTTTCCTTATTTAAAGCTGATGTCTTTTAACATATTCCTGCAAACAAATTAAATTAAAGCTCAAAATAAGATTAGTTTTTACAAACTGCATGAAATAGACCATGATATATTTAACTAAAAACATATTTGTGCTGTTAGATAAACACGGAAAGAAATTGTTCACAATAAGCATTCTCTCGAATAAACAAGTTCATTCTTATATTAAACTATATATATATATATATATATATATATATATATATATATATATATATATATATATATATATGAAAACATTATTTTTGGTATATAATTGGAGTATTTTCCGACCTGTGTATAACATTTACTATAATCAAGGTTGCGAACTTGATATAAGCACCTGACTCATTAAGTATATAAATTTCGTTGAATAAACTAAGAATTGTATAGTGTAGAAAAGGCAATTCATATGCATCTCATGCCTGGTGCAATCACTTGATTTTATTTGATGACTACGTATATTCTTCAGCTAATTCAACACTTCATATTTGATTCAGCCCTCTAACAAAATTAAATAAACTTTTTTCGCCGTGCCTGTCTGATTACAAAACACTTGATTCTGTATAACATCTATTAAGGATAACATTGCTAATAATATAAAATGTCTATTACTTGATCTACGCAGATACTGATAGCGCTTCTCGAAATATTAGTTGTTTTAATTGCAATAGGCTCTCTGTTCGCATACTTACACTTAATTTTCTTAAAAAGACAAATTGTTTTGCGCGACAGGGAACTTATTGTTTATTATTTAAATCAAGGTTGCGAGCTTTAATCAAATAATATTTATCACCAACCGCGCAATCACCGACTGTTTAACTGATTAGTTACCTGATACATGTGTTGTGAAATAAGGTTATAATACTTATATACTGTATAAACAAGAAAGCAGACAAAATATTGAAAATTACGATGCTAAATTTCTTCGATTGTTCTATGAATAGAAAAATTCATTTCTGACAATTTCAAACGAAATGGTGTACTATCGAGCTGTGATTACACCGTCAGGTAGAGCAATGACAAAATGAATTATCTTACCTAATACCATATAGGGAACGTCTACTATGCCAACCACACCTCTGCATAACATAGATGAATCCTGTTGTGGTCCAATTCGTTGGTACATTTTGATCAGACGTGAACAGTTGTACACAAACATTCCGTCACAGGCACGATCAAGCACATTGACGCCAAAGTGGAATGTCAACGTTTTTGGATCACGTAATGCCTTCTGCTTTCGACTGACAATATTTTGCAATAACAAAACGTTATTCCTCTGCATAGCAGCATTATTTTTCAACTTGCGCAAGGATTTCTGAAATAAATTGATTATAAAACAAGTTGCAGTAACGAGAGCATAGAAAGACAATTCAACAACAAAGCAGGTTTGTGTGTCATACAATATAGCCACTTTATCACTTCATTTTTCATAAAAATATTGGGCAATTAAATAGATAACAACTTAAATTTGTGTTATATGTATTTAAAGCAGTTTCCCACTTGAAATAAATAAAAACATCCCGTTTAATTTTAGCCCTCATAAAATATAGAAAAAACACCTTTTAGATTGATGTACCAATGCGTTTCGACTCTCTTTGGTTATCAAAACAGCACGAATTGAAACTGAATAACAGGGATAAAACAGAAAATTATATTCTTTTGAAATGAGAACTTTAATAAAATTCATTGTACTCTTCCTATGTGCAAAAACAAAAAGAAATTTTATCAGATAAAAGAAACGCTTTTTTCTCATTATCTCTTCAAGTATCTACTTTTTTCACACTCTCTCTATGTTTTTCATTTCTTCTTATGCCTTCCAATTGCAAAACATGTCTATTATACACATGAGAAGATAATGAAAGAAGCGTTTTTGTATGTGACAAATTTCTTTGATTTTGCACATAGGAGGTACATATAGTAGCATATATAGTATATATATATAGTATATATATATATATATATATATATATATATATATATATATATATATATATATATATAATTATTAATTTCACAATTTTTTTTAAATATGCGAAAAAACCGTAATCCGTGGAATAACATTGACTAAAAATCTTATTTCTGTCAGTATCTACAGTCATTATTCTGGATTCGTTAATATTTTCGCTCATCCAATCCCAACTGTACATTTGTCGTAACCAATCCCCTCTTAATTATGTCTGTCTTAGTTTTGCGCAATTTAGACTTCTTTTGCGTAGCGTCATGTAGTGTGTCATCGCTTTCATTGTGTAAAAAGAGGCTCGAAACTAGAAGAAATCAGCATCTCCCTCAAAAATTTTAAATAGGGGTGCAGCTCCTGCACATAAATCAGCA